>CAUYPK010081231.1:0-19717 GCA_963574355.1 Loris lydekkerianus
CTATCCAGATTCTGAATTTGATTTCTGACATCTCAGCTATTTGTTTGTGCATGGGATCTTGTGCTTTGTCTGCCTCATTGATCATTGGGGAGTTGATGTACTCTGATTATTCATATTGCCAGAGTTTTTCTGTTGATTTCACCTCATGATTGTTTTTCACCGTTGCCTTTGGCCATCCTCAGAGTTGGGGAGGTGTCTCTCCAAGAATAGACCCAGCAGAATTACTCTATTGTTGCTGGATCTTTGTAGGGAGTGACCCTGTGTAGTTCCTCTGGGGCTGCTCTAGCTAGGGAGTTCTGGTTGTGGAAGCAGCTCCGGTGTGTAACATACCCAGATCCAGCAACAGGGCTGGGCGTGGTGTGCAATGTTCTAGGAGTGTCGGCGCCCAGTGACTTTGGCATATAGAACCCAAGGCTCCAGCAGTCTCTGGCCAGGAGAAGGGCTCTGCACAGAGGCAGGGAGGGCTCCAGAGGGCATGCAGCTACCAGAGTCCCTGGCCAGATGAACGGGCTAGTGTGGTGTCTGGGAGGACACAGGAAGGAGGATGCAGGGTTGCTTGGCTCCCACAGTTCCTGGTCAGGGAATGAGGAGGCCCGGTGGGTGCAGATCACTGGTCAGGGGTCACTGAACAGCTCTTATGGAGGTCTGGGTGGCACCAAGCCCAGGAGTTTGAGGTTGCTATGAGCTGTGATGTCATGGCACTTTACCCGGGGCAGCAACCCAAGGCTCCAGTGTGCCAAAACCATCTCACTCTGCCCCTAAGGATTAAGGCTGTAAGGCAGTTCAGTCCCCGCCTTTAGGCTGCTCAGTCACTAGGTTACTTTGTCCTGCCCAATCTTTGCTCTGGGACCCTTAGGGCGGAGCTTGCTGGAGCAGTTTTTTCACAATGGCTTCCTACATCCAGCTCAGGGGCTCATTTTGGGGCCCCAAACAATGCCCAAAGTTCTCCACACTCCTGCTCAAGCTCTCCCCAAGGCAGGTCAACTGAGTGCCAAGTCCAAGAACACCAAAACGGTTCATAGGTAAGGCCTTTCTGGTTTGCAGACTCACTGCTGCTTGTACTCATGGTTGCCAGCATGATTAGGTCGATCGAACACACACAACCACTTGCCAGTTTTCCACTGTTTTTGTCCTCCTCCTGGGGTCCAGAAGTCCTTTGCTGGTTCCCTGTATCCTCAAAGAGATGATCATAGGCAGATCCCCGGCCAGAGATGCCTGGAGTCTTGTCTCCCCAGACTCGCCATGCCCAGTTGCAGGGAAGCTGTTACTCGGCTGCCATCTTTAATCCATTAAATCTCTAACTTTGGTACATACATCCCTGCTGTCATTCTCACAGTCTACTGCTATTCTACTGCACTCTCGTCCTATTACTGTGTTATTGTGTTTTATCCAGATCACACAGAAAGAAAAAAATACCCTTCTTTTGTTATTTTTTAATTTTTTGACATTATATTTGTACATATTTATAGGGTATTTGTGCAGTTTTGTTACATGCATAGAATTTATAATGATCAAGAGTATTTAGGGTATCCATCACCCCAAAATTTATCATTTCTGTATGTCGGGCACCTCCCAAGTCCTCTCTTCTACCAACTTTGACAGGTAAAGGATGTTGCTATAGTCTCTGGTCACACACCCTGCTATAAAACGAGAATTTCTGCCTATCTGTATGTTAGGCCAACCTTTCTTTCTGCTCACCCCCTTCCCAATCTCTGGTATCTGTTATCCCACTCCAGATCTCCCACATGTGAGTGAGAACACAGGTATGTGTCCCTGTGTTTATTTCACTTATACTTACTGAGATGTTTGATGTCTTGTGGCAGGATCGCCAGATCCCCCCGTGAGATGTCAGGGCCTTAGTGCTGACTCCTATACGAGGACTTCCAGCCCATGCTTTTACTTCACAGTATGTTTGACTTTATATGAATTCTATGTAAATTATGACTCATACCCCTAAATTCTGGAGACATTATTGAAAAATCTGACTAGGGCTTTATATGCATGTTATCCTGCCTGATTATCAGTTCACTCAAAGAAGCACAACAATGATTTAACTGAATTGACCTTTTTGTTATATGACAAAGTTAATTATGGTTGCAGACAATCCAGTTAAACACACCAATATAGCCTATAATGAACTCTGCTGTCTGTGGTAAGGAGAATTTCAAAGTTGCCTGATTTTTCTCAGCTTATTTCCCCCTGAGATCTAGAAGGAACAACTAGAGGGGCAAGTGGAAAATGCCTGGCACAGTCAGAAAATACAAAAAAGACCCTTGTAGCATTTTTTGCAATAGCAAAACATTGTTAGTAACCAAAATTCTTATCAAGAGGATTGAATAAAGCATATAACACTCAGATATAGCTTCAAAAAAGATGAAGTCTAGGTACTGTTGGCCCTCTATATCCACAGGATATGAATAACCCTACATATGAATGTAACGACTCATATGTAGGGTTTGTTACATGTTTACAAATCCAACTATAGATTGAAATTATTTTTTTAAATATAAAAATAATACAAACATAAACCAATACAGTATAATTGCTATCTAGAGATGCTTTAAAGTATATGGGAGGATATGCATAGGTTACATGTAAATACTACACCTTTTTATATGTGAGTCTTGAGCATTCATAGATTTTAGTATCTGAGAGGAACCCTAGAACCAATCCTCCATGGACACTGGGAGATGAAATGAAAACAGGATTGGGATATATGGCAACAGGTATATGATGATTCTATTGTGAATGTATATACATACATTTACAAATGCATAGAGAAATGCATCCAATGTTAATGAGGGTCATCTATGGTGGAGTGTGGGGTGGGGAGAGAAGATTAATTACAAAGAGATCTTTACCTTGTATTTACATATATTTTTGTATTGTTTTATTGCTATAAAACCATCATGTGTCATATTTATATTTCAAAAACATCTAATAAATATATTTCCATTTTAGAAAATAACTTATTTTTTGTGAAGATAATTTATATAAAATACTTATTACAGGTATGGACCATAAAGTGCTTCATGAACAGTACCTATTAGTATTTTTGCTCTAAAATACAGAACAGCCCTTTCCTTCATATTTCCCTTCATAAACTTCTCTATGTCTTTACATAAATATTGCATTTCAGTGATGTTTTCTCTGATCTGCAACCCCCTTTCACTACATATACACACTCATCATACATAAATACACAAATATTCACCTCATCCCTGTTTGTCTTTTGCCCTTAGAGCATTGCTGTCTCACATGCTATATTATCTACTTGTTTGTCTCATATACATCCCTTCCTCCCACTAGAATGATGCTAAGAAGCAGAGGACAGTAGTCAACTTCATTGTAGTCAACTTTATTCACAGATACACCTAAGATAAGCCATCACACAGGAGGTCCTCAACAACTATTTGTTAAATGAACAAATGAATAACAATGCCAATCTTAGAATATTATTGCAAATTTAGGGTAATTTCATATAAGTAGAGTGTAGACCACAGAAGCAGTGATGCTTGGCTCTGGCAACAGACTAACCACCTGTGAATAGTAGGTTTATTACAAGTTGAATTACCCTGCAATTAATTAATTACAAGTAAATTAATTAATCTATGCTTTGAATTCCTTCTCTATAAAAAGTAGATAAAAAGTAAAAGAGTTATATCTGTTTTTCACCAAAACGGATTAACAGAGGCTAGATTTTCCCTCTCAGAAGAGGAAAAATATATGAACCACTGGGCATCAGACAACAAAGATCCATGAGAGAAAGGATACAAGTGAGGGAGCCCTACGAGTGCTCCAGCTAACAGCACAGAGTTTCCAGGCTGCGGCATATGGAGGTGGAACACAAACAGAGCCCGGTGGAGTTCCTGAATTGGGGATACGGGGTTAAGAGTAGGAGAAAACCAAAGTGCTCATAGTTCCAAAACAGAGTACTCAAAGGGAGAGAGCCACACAGAAGGAAACCTCTGAATCCTGCAGAGGGTGCTCCTCTAGTATTCAGCAGAGCACTGAAGAAACTGAAGCTGGAGAGAAAACACCTGAACAGATTGGTGACAACAGTGCCTGTGCTCCCATGAGGCTGAAAGTCCCTGTTCCCTTCATCAAACTGGAGAACCTCATGATTCACAGGCATCAGGTAGAGTATAGTATACAATTTTGTCCTGGGTCTGGGGAAAGTAGGCCTTAGCTGAGAGTCATGCCAGTCCTGCCTAACAAATACTAGAAGCAAGACCTAAAAATAACCAATTATTTCCAAATAACTTACCTCTCTCACAGAATTGAGTTCAAAAATATTTCTAGAAATAAAAAAGTATCCAGTATTTAATGAGGTAAAATTTACAATGTCTAGCATCAGTAAAAGATTATCATATATGCACAGAAGAAAATATAACTAATAATGAAGAGCAGATGCTACCAAAACTAATCCACAAGTGATACAAATATAGAGATGTTAAAACAGTTATTATAATTCTATTCCATATGTTTACACAGTTAAGTAGAGACATGAAAGATTATTTAAATTAGATTATTTAAAATAATCTAATAAAAATTTAACACATTTTTCAATAAGCTAAATATTAAATAAAAGAAAAATAAAGAAAATGACATAAAGGCAAATTAAAATCAAATTAAAAAAACAGTAATAGAAGGAAAATTCTAGAAGTAATTGGAGGAAAAGAGATGTCATATACAGAAGAATAAAGACAAGGATTACAGCAGTTTTTCAGAAAAAAAAATGAAAGCAAGAAGGCAATGGAGCAACATTTTCAAAGTACTAAAAGAAAAATTGTCAAACAAGAATTGTATACCCAGCAAAAGTATCTTTCAAAAAATGAATGCAAAATAAAGAACTTTTTAGAAATGAAAAAGCTGAAAATTGATCACCAGCAGACCTGCACTGCAAAAAATATTAAAGAAAGTCATTGTGCCAGGTGGAGATACAGATCTACACAAAGGAATAGTAGTGAAAGTGGTAATTATGCAAGAATTTCAAAAAGTATTCAAATATTTTTAAAAGATAATTGAGTGTTTAAATAAAAATAATGACTATGTAGCATACGGTTTTAAAAATTTGACAAAGTAAAACGTGTAGCAACAGTGGCAAAAAGATTAGGAGGGAAGAAACGGAAATACACTAATGTGAGATTTTTATACCTCAGATAAAATGAATAATATCCCTTCAAGAACAAAGGTATCACATTAGTGACCTCCATTTTTACATTATGAAACTAGGAAAAAAGAGCAAAGTGATCAGACAATAGTAGAAAATGATACACATTACAGTGGAAATCAATGAAATAGAAAACAGAACAGCAAAGGAGAAACTCAATAAAACCTAAAGCTTTATCTTTGAGAAGACTGATAAAATTGAAAAATCACAAGCCAATGTATTATGAACAAAGAAACATAATTGCCGAGGGGAGGGGCAAGATGGCTGACTGGAGCTAGCCTTTGACAGAAGCTCCCATCCAGAGGGAAGAATAATGTCCAGAAAGTAACCAATTAAGCTAAAGACTAGGAGCCAAGCCAAGAGAGACAAGTGATAACAGCAGGTCACCTCTGCTGAGGCAAACTGCGACTCCAAGAAAGAAAACTTTAGGTACAGAATTCATCCCGAAGGAAAAGTGTCCATCCCCTCCCCCAAGAAAGTTGTGGGATTTTTTTTTTCTTTTTGTTTGCTCCTGTAGGTTTCCTACAGGCAAGCAGTGAACTGAGGACCTCTTGCTTCACCCCATGGGTGACAGCTGTAGGAAGCAGGGACTACTTCTCCAGAGGGAGCCCATTGTGACCCCGAGCACTCTCTTGTCAGGCAGGAAAATTGCTCCCTTGCCTCATGATGCAGAAGCCTAACCTCTACAGAGACTGTGGAAGGAGACTCATGAGCAGTGCCCCCTCCCTGCCAGACCAAGTGCCCTGTGCTTTGCCAGGCCAGAGTTGCATGCTTTGCCCAGCCAGAACCACATGCTCTGCCCTGCCAGAGACACGTGCCCCACCCTCCACACTCCTGGAGCCACCATGCCACACCATGCCCTGACAGATTAGTGGACCGAATGCTCTCCTTGCTAAAGTCAACTGGGCACCCTGCACTGCCAGAATCATGTGCAGCATCCCCCGCCCTGCTGCTGGATCCATGTGCCCTGTGCGTGCCTGGAGCTGCTCCTACAGTCAACTCCTTAGCAGTGGCAGTAACCTGGGAGCTGCACAGGGTCACTTCCCACAAAGATTCAGCAACAATAGAATGATCCTGCCGGGGTCTAGTCTTGGAGAGGCACCTCCCCAACTCTGAGGACTACCAGAGGAAATTATACCTCGCTCTATAGGGATACTGGTGCTGCAGAGTGGCTAGGTCAGAGGCACAGTGGCTGAGGGACAAAAGCATTTGTTGACTTGTTATCCTCAGAATTAGACTGAGTTCAGGTGGAACACTCACCTGTGGCTATTGAGTACCTAAGGCAGGCAGGCCTCAGCTCCCCCAGCCGGCTGGTGGCAGAGGGTAGTGGCTGGGCCAAGGGGGCATTGACTTTCCTTTGACTCTGACAGGCACTAAGCCCTGACACATCTGCTTATTGGAGGGATCAATACCTCAGCCCTATGGGGTCACCAGTGAATGGGCATGAAAGAGGAGCAAAGTGGAGAAATAGACACAGCCCCCTGATCCAACTCTGCCTCTGGGAAGACCCTTCTGACTCCACAGAGCACTAGAGTGAGCCAAATTTGAGAAGCCAGTAGACTTCTACCATCTAGTTGCTGGAGACCTTTCGAACTGGAGAGTTTGTACTGACTGGGTCAATTGGTTTGGAACTCCTAACTTGGGCCAGTCACCCAAGGACCCCCTCAGGTGGTACCCTATTTGTGTGGTAATGGGAAGGGTTGCTTTTTCTCTTCCAGTTGTTGTCCATGGGGGTTAGGGTGTCTTAGTAGCTTGTATTTCTCCACAGCTGAGACCTCAAACCAGAGTCACTGATCCACTATGATCAGACAAGGACCAACTGAATACAAGACAGAGCCACCTAACCCCAGGGCACCAAGCAGGTTTTTTCAGCCTCAGACTGTAATAATGTACAGATCCTGTGCAAAGCAGTGGGGGAAAAAACTGCAGTCACCAGTCCCAGATCCTTGACAAAGCTCCTGGAACTCCAGGAGCTCCCAATCCAATTTCACCTTATCTGCCCATCTAGCCAATCAGTAAAAAACAATCATGAGGTGGAATCAATGGAAAAGCTCTGGCAACATGAATAATCACAGTACATCAACTCCCCCAAGGAACAATATGCAGACACAGAACAAGCTCCCATTCATAAACAAATGGCTGAGATGTCAGAAATCGAGTTCAGAATTTGGATAACAAATAAGATCAACAGAATGGAGTTAAATATGGAGTTAGAATTTCAAGGACTAATTCAAAAGATGTCTCAATAATTCAACAAATTCAAAGATAAAATGACTGAAGATTTTTGAGACATTGAGGCAAGAACTTGCAGCCCTCATCTGAGAAATATAATAGAATCTCTCAGTAACAAAATGGATCAGGCAGAGGAAAGGATCTCTGACATCGAAGACAAAGCTTTTGAACACTCCCAAGCACTCAAAGAGGAAGAGAAGTGGAGAGGAAAAAAATGGATCTTTCACTCAGAGAGCTCTGGGATAATTTAAAGTGATCTAATATTCACCTTATAGAAATTTCTGAAGGAGACAAGGTAGCTTCAAAGGATACAGATGCTCTTCTTCATGAAATTATCAAAGAGAATTTCCCAGACATGCCAAGACATTCTGAAATTCACATAGCAGACAGTTTCAGAACACCAGCACAACTCAACCCAAATTAGAATTCTCATAGACACATTATAATTAGCTTCACCAAAGTTAATATGAAGGAGAAAATTCTGCAAGCAGCCAGACGTAAGAAACTATAACCTACAAGGGGAAGAACATTAAAATGACGGCAGATTTCTCTGCTGAAATCTTTCAAGCTAGAAGAAGATAATCACTGACATTTAATCTCCTTAAACAAAATAACTTTCAACCCAGGATCCTGTGTCCAGCTAAACTGAGTTTCATTTATGATGGAGAAATTAAATACTTTAATGACATTCACCTGTTGAAGAAATTTGCCATAACTAGCCAGTTCTTCAGGATGTTCTCAGAACTATCCTCCATAATGAATAGCACAATTCTCCACCACCAAAGCAAACTCATTCAGAAACTTTTGATCAAATTCCAACTTCCACAGTGGCGAAAGGATTAAAAATGTCCACTGGACTTTCAAAAAACTTGATATTCAAAATACCACCAGGCTTATCAATACTCTCAATTAATGTGAATGGCTTAAATTGCCCTCTAAAGAAGCACAGGTTGGCTGACTGGATACAAAAACTCAGGCCAGACATCTGCTGCATTCAAGAATCTCACCTTACCTTAAAAAATGAACATAGACTCAGGGTGAAAGGATGGTCATCTATAATTCCAGCAAATGGAAATCAGAAAAAAGTAGGTGTTGCAACTTTATTTGCAGATACAATAGGCTTTAAATCAACAAAAGTAAGGAAAGATAAGATGGTCACTTCATATTTGCTAAGGGCAACACTCAACATGATGAGATTTCAATTATTAACATTTATTCACCCACCCAGAATGCGCCTCAATTTATAAGAGAGATTGTAACATGAGCAATGTGATTTCCTACAGCACCATAATAGTTAGAGATTTTGACACCCTTTTGGCAGTGTTGATGGATACTCCAATAAGAAGCTAAGCAAAGAAATTTTAGACTTAAACTTAACCATTTAACAATTGCATCTAACAGACATCTACAGAACATTTCATACAAACAAAACTGAATACACATTCTTCTCATCAGCCCATGGATTATCCTCCAAAATTGATCACATCTTAGGTCACAAGTCTAACCTCAGCAAATTTAAAAGAATACAAATTATTCCTTGTATTTTCTCGGACCATCAGGGAATAAAACTCAGTAACAATAGAAATCCACATACTCATACAAAAACATGGAAACTAAATAACCTCATGCTAATGATAGCTGAGCAATAGACAAGATTAAGAAGGAAATTACCAAATTTTTGGAACAAAATGATAATGAACACATGAATTATGAGAACCTCTAGGATACCACAAAGGCAGTCCAAAGAGGGAAATTTATAGCACTGCAAGCCTTTCTCAAGAGAATGGAAAGAGAGGAAGTCAACAACTTAATGGGACATCTCAAGAAACTGGAAAAGAAAAAACACTCCAACTCCAAACCCAGCAGAAGAAAAGAAATAACCAAAATTAGAGCTGAATTAAATGAAATAAAAAACAAAAGAATTATTCAAAAGATCAATGAATCAAAAAGTTGGGGTTCTTTTAAGTTTAACAAAATTGATAAACCCTTGGCTAGCCTAACCAAAAATAGAAAATTAAAATCCTTAATTTCATCAATCAGAAATGACAAAGGCAAAATAACAACAGACACCTCTGAAATTCAAAAAATTCTTAATGAATACTACAAAAAACTCTATTCTCAGAAATACAAAAATCTGAAAGAAATTGACCAATACTTGGAAGCACACCACTTCCTAGACTTACCCAGAAAGAACTATAAATGTTGAACAGACCTGTATCAAGTACTGAAATACCATCAACTATACAAAATCTTCCAAAAAAGAAAAGTCCAGGACCAGAAGGCTTCACATCAGAATTCTACCAAACTTTTAAAGAGGAACTGGTACCTATATTACATAACCTTTTCCAAAGCATAGAAAAAGAAGGAATACTTCCTAACACATTCTATGAAGCAAATATCACCTAATCCCCAAATCAGGAAAAGACCCAACAATAAAAGAAAATTATAGACCAATATCTCTAATGAATACAGATGCAAAAATATTTGTTAATCCTAGCAAACAATCTAGCAATACATCAAGCAAATTATATACACCATGACCAAGTGGGTTTTATCCCAGGGTCTCAAGGATCGTTCAATATATGTAAATTTATAAATATAATAATCACATAAACAAAATAAAAAACAAAGACCATATGATTCTCTCAATTAATGCAGAAAAAAGCTTTTGATAATACTCAGCATCCTTTCATGATCAGAACACTTAAGAAAATTGTTATAGAAGGGACATTTCTTAAACTGATAGAGGCCATCTACAGCAAACCCACAGCCAATATCATATTGAATGGTATAAAATTGAAATCATTTTCACTCAGATCAGGAACCAGACAAGGTTGCCTAGTGTCTCCACTGCTTTTTAACATTATAATGGAAGTCTTAGCCATTACAATCAGGCAAGAGAAGGTGATCACGAGTATCCATATAGGGTCAGAAGAGATCAAATTTTCACTCTTTGGACAGGATATGATTGTATACCTGGAAAACTCCAGGGACTCTACAAAACTCTTAGAAGTGATCAGGGAATACAGCAGTGCCTCAGGTTACAAAATCAATACTCAAAAATCTGTAGCCTTTATAATACCAACAATAGTCAAGCTGAAAAAGCAGTCAAGGGCTTTATTTCTTCTTAGTGCCAAAGAAGATGAAATATTTGGGAGTTTACCTGACAAGGGATGTGAATGATCTCTATAAAGAGAATTATGAAACTCTGAGAAAAAAAAAAAATAGCTGAAGATGTCAACAAATGGAAAAACATACCATGCTCATGGCTGGGAAGAATCAACAATGTTAAAATGTCCATATGACCCAAAGCAATATACAAT
Organism: Loris lydekkerianus; assembly: GCA_963574355.1. Lineage (NCBI taxonomy): Eukaryota > Metazoa > Chordata > Mammalia > Primates > Lorisidae > Loris > Loris lydekkerianus. The sequence goes on from CAUYPK010081231.1 coordinate 10,729, forward strand.
TTTAATGCCATCCCTACTAAAACACCACTGTCATACTTTAAAGACCTTGAAAAAATAATGCTTCATTTTCTGTGGAATCAGAAAAAACTTCAATTAGCCAAGACATTACTCAGTAATAAAAACAAATCAGGAGGCATCATGCTACCAGACCTCAGACTATACTATAAATTGTTATTGATCAAAACCGCATGGTACTGGCACAAAAACAGAGAGGTAGATGTATGGAGCAGAATAGAGAACCAAGACATGAACCCAGCTACTTATCATCATTTGATCTTTGATAAGCCAATCAAAAACATTCCGTGGGGAAAAGATTCCCTATTTAACAAATGTTGCTGGGTGAACTGGCTGGTGACCTGTAGAAGACTGAAACTGGACCCACAGCTTTCAACATTAACTAAGATTCACTCTCATTGGATAAAAGATTTAAACTTAAGGCATGAAACTATAAAAATACTAGAAGAAAGTGCAGGGAAAATACTTGAAGAAATCGGCCTGGGAGAATATTTTATGAGGAGGAACTCCTGAGGAATTGAAGCAACACCAAAAATACATTACTGGGATCTGGTCTGATCAAACTAAAAAACTTCTGCACAGCCAAGAACACAGTAAGTAAAGCAAGCAGACAGCCCTCAGAATGGGAGTGGATATTTGTAGGTTATTGTGTAGACAAAGGTTATTAAACCTCAGAATTTATAGAGAACTCAAATGTATTAGCAAGAAAAGAACAAGTGCCCCCATCTCAGTGGGGGCAAGGGACTTGAACAGAAACTTCTCTGAAGAAGACAAGCTCACAGCCTACAGACACTTGAAAAAATGCTCATCATCCTTAATCATCAAAGAAATGCAAATCAAAACCACTTTGAGATATCATCTACCTCCAGTAAGATTAGTCCACATCACAAAATCCCAAAACCATAAATGTTGGCATCAATGTGGAGAAAAGGGAACACTTCTGCACTGCTGGTGGGAATGCAAGCTAATACATTCCTTTTGGAATGTAGTTTGGAGAACACTCTGGGATCTAAAAGTAGACCTGCCATTTGATCCTGCAATTCCTGTACTCAGTGTATTTCCAAAAGACCAAAAATCACTTTACAGCAAACATATTAGCACCAGATTGTTCACTGCAGCTCAATTTATAATAGCCAAGTCATGGACGAAGCCCAAGTGCTCATCGACCCATGAATGGATTAATAAATTGTGGTATATGTATACCATGGAATACTATGCAGCCTTAAAAAAGATGGAGACTTTACCTCTTTTATGTTTACATGTATGGAGTTGGCACGTACTTTTCTTAGCAAAATATCTCAAAATGGAAGAAAAAGTATCCAACATACTCAGCCATACTATGAAACCAATTTATAAGCACCCACATTTTCGTATGAAAGCTATAACCCAACTAAAGCCCAAGATAAAGGGGAAAGATGAGGGGGAGGAAAAGGGGAAGGGGGAGGATGGGTAGAGGGAGGGTAATTGATGGGACTACACCTATGGTACATTTTACAAGATTACATGTTAAATCTACTAAGTGTAGAATATAAATGTCTTAACACAATAACTAAGAAAATGCAGTGAAGGCTATGTTAACCAGTTTGATGAAAGTATTTCAAATTGAATATAAAACCAGCACATTGTACCCCATAATTATATTAATGTACACAACTATGATTTAATAAAAAAAAATTTTAATAAAAACTTATAACAATTCTAGAAGACAATAAAAAAGAAAATCTTTGTTACCTTAATTAGGTAAAGATATTTTAGATATAACATCAAAAAATGTATATTAGAACAAATTGATAAATTACCAGGAGTGTCTAACCTTTTTTCTTTTCCGCCATGCATCAGAAGAATAAGAGCACCACACAGTAAATGCACAAATTCTAGCAAAAACTAAGCTGAAAAGAAAGGGTCTGTGCTTACTTTTTGTGACATATGACATCACAGATAAGGCTTGTGGGCCACATGTTGGACATCCCTGAATTAGACCATCAAAATTAAAAACTTCTACTCTTCCAAAGACAGTGTAAAGAGAATGAAAAGATAAGTCATAGATGGGAAGAAAATTTTGTAAATCACATGTGATAAAGGACTAGTGTCCAGAATATATTATTAAGAACACTCGATAGAGGGAGGGTTAGTAGGGGTACCTACACCTATTGAGCATATTGCAAGTACAAGTTGGATCTATCAGGTGTAGAACACAAATGTCTTAATGCTTGGGTAAATGAGGTGAAAGCTATGTTAGTAGGATGTAAGCACTCCAATTTGTACAAATAATCAACACATCAAATTCCATAATGGCATAAATGTATTTATGATCTATGTACAAATGACTCAATTTAAAAAAATAAAATAAAATAAAGAACACTCAAAACTCAATAATAAGGAAATAAACTAAGTCTTAAAAATAAACAAAATGTTGAACAGATAATTCACCAAAGAAGATACCTATGTTAGAACAAGGCAGATTAAAACTACAGTAAGATACTATCATAGATGATCCTCAATTTGCAAGGAGGCACATCACAAAAAACCCCTAAGTTAAGAGAGAAGTACAGGGAGAAGGGAGGGGAGGGGGGAGTTTTGATAGAGGGATGGTAAACAGTAGGACCACACCTATGGAGCATATTGCAAGTCAAATCTATCAAGTATAGAACATAAATGTATTAACACAATAATCAAGTAAATGAGGCAAAAGCTATATTAATTAGTTTGATGTAAGCAATTCAAATTGTATAAAAAATCAACACATTGTACCCCACAAATGCATAAATGTGTTATTCATTATCTATGTGTATATGACTTAATAAAAGGAAAAAATATTTTTAAAAAAGAGTATCATGAGTCGAAATGCATTTAATACCCATAATAAACCTTTATAAAGTTGAAAAATTGTGAGTAAAACCATCATCAGTCCAGATGTTCCTCAGCTTACCATGGGGTTGTGTCCTTGGATTGCGGGTTGTGTCCCAGGCTTCTATGCCTAATAATGAACTCATTATAAAGTTAAAAAAATCTAAGTTGAACCTTTGTAAGTCAGGAGCTGCCTGTATATACCTATCAGAATAGTTAAAATTCAAAAGTCTGACTATATTGAAGTTGTGAAAATTACTAAAACTGAAACCCTCACACGCTCTGTTGGAAATGTCAGATGGTGCATACAATATAGAAAAGAATTTTGGAATTTCTTAAAAGGTTAAACATACATGTATTGTATGATCTAGCCAGTCTAATTCTAGCTGCTTACCCAGGAGAAATGCATATGTTCAAACAGAAAGGTGTATAAAGATGTCCTTGGCTGCTTTATCTGTAAGAGCCTCAAGGTGGGAACAGCCCCAGTGTCCATCAGCAGATGAAAGGATAAACTATGCTATATCCACACAATTAAATGTCTTTTGTTTTTTGGTTTTTTGAGACAGAGTCTCATTTGGTCAACCTTGGTAGAGTGCCATGGCATCTTAGCTCACAGCAACTTCAAACTCTTGGGTTCAAACGATTTTCTTGCCTCAGCCTCCCAGGTAGCTGGGACTACAAGCACCCACCACAACACCCATTCTTGCTCTTGCTCAGTTTGGTCTTGAAGTCACGAGCTCAGGCAATCCACCCACCTCAGCCTCCCAAGTGCTGGGATGACAGGTGTGAGCCACCACACTGGGCTCATAATTAAATATTCTTTAGCAATTAAAAAGAATGATTCTATGATAGTTATCAAAATCAAAATGGGGTCACCATTAAGAAAATCCTAACAGATAGAACCGAGAAAGACCATGAACAGAGGTTTCCCCCACAATGTCATCTTTACCTTACACAAAAGTACACTTCTGCCAGGGCACCTGCTCAGCAACCACTTGTCCAGTCTCAGATTGGCATCATCACTGCTATGGATCTTTGTAGTAAATGATAATTATTTCAAAACAATTATGTAATCCTTTCATTAAACACCTTTGTCTTCCTTCCCTGTCCATCAATGCTTGTCCGTGGCGTGTATATTCCCACTGCCATGTACTATTTCCAAACAAAGAGAGCCTCTCTCTGTTCAATTAGGTTGTCAGTTTCATTTACATAAAATTTTAGAAATTTAGAGTGACAGGAAGATCAGTTTTTGCCTGGGGATGGGAGGATGAACAGGAAGGGATAGGGGTGAGAAAGATTACAAAAGGGGCGTGAGGAAACTTCTGGGGATGATAGGTAACTTCATTGTCACAGTTTTATAAATGTTTATTAGGTTAACTTATTAAATTAAATTCCATAAATATATGTAGCTTATTTTGTAGATTATATTTCATGTTAGCTATTTTTCAAAATCTCAAGACCTTAATCACAGGATTATTTTTAATAAATAAATTATATATGTAAAGTTTCTAGAACCTAAGTGTAAAATGTTAATTATTATGTCAGTAGATGATAAAGGTTGGCTTTTTTGTTTCATCCTTCTATTTATTTAAATACCTATGTGGGTGGATGATATTACTTACATGCACTTACATTACAAATTACTGTAGCAAATTGCACAGATATTAAGTAGATAGTTTGATAAATCTGTGCATGTTTCCAGAACCCCAGTGAGATAGTTCAGACGTCCAAATCTCCTGTTGAAATTCTGTCCACAGTGTTAGAAGAGGGGCCTGGTGGGAGGTGTCTGAATCATGGCGGTGGGTCCCTCAAGCAGGGTGTGGTGCCCTCCCTCCATAACAAGTGAGTTCTCACCTGTTTAAAGGAGCCTGGCTTCTCCTACCCTCTCTCGCTGGTCCCCCTTCCCATGAGACACACCTGCCCCCCTTCACCTTCTACCTTCATGGGAAGCTCCCTGATGCCCTTGCCAGAAGCAGATGCTGGCACCAGGTTTCTTGTACAGCCTGCAGAACCTGGAGGCAAATACACCTCTTCTATTTATGAATTACCCAGCCCCAGGCATTTCCTTTACAGAAGCACAAAAATGGACTCACACACCCAAGAAGTTCCCTATGCTCCCTCCCAACTCACACTCCCCAACACCACCATCCTCCAGGCATCCTTCACCATGGATTCATTTGCCTGTTTCTCAGTTTAAGACAAGTGGAACCGTGCCATGTGTGCTCCTGTGCCTGCTGTCTTTCACAGAACATTGGAGTTGTGTGACTCTACACAGCAGATCATCTATTGTTGCCTGTGGTCATTGTTAAACATTAATCCTAATTTTGTCATATTCCACCATATGAATATACTCCAGCTCATTTATCTATCCTACTGCTGGTGGGCATTTAGGTTATTTCCAGTTTGTGGCTATAATGATGTTATAAATAACTATGTAGGCATCTTTTCAGGGATATACAGCACCTGCATCTGGCTTGCAAGCCTGGCTCTCACTCTCCAGAATCACGGCAAGGGGCCTGAGAAGGTGAGAGGCTCACATTTTCAGTTTCCTGACAGGGAAGGTGGGCTCTGCTTATCACCAAGACTCTTTAAGCGGGGATTTCTCCAAATCCATGAAGGAGGTTCAGGTGCTGGGCAGCCCCCCCCCCAAAAAAAATGACAAATGTCCCCTATTCATTCCTCAGTGTCTTATAAAGGCAGACTTTATAAGAAGCAGCAACTAGAAAGGCCCGTGCCTCCTCACAATCCCCCTCCTCACCTCACCTCCAAAATAGTTAGCAAAATCAAATGCCTAACTCCACCCAACCCAAAGGTATTGCAGCAACACCTAAACTTGCATTCTGTAGGTGTCCATCTGAACCACTGCTCCCTAAAGAAGAAAGTGGAGATGGCCAACCTGCATTGGTATGTTAGAGAGTCTGAGAAGTCCCACAAGGGCAAACCTGTTTGATTCTAGCATTCCTAAAACTCATTTTCGGTCACGGCCATGGCTTTCTGTGGCTCCAGTGTCCCTGGGAACGTGCCGTAGGAAACAGTCCTTCCTGTCACTGTGAAGCCCCCTCTCCCATATCCTTCAGGTTTTCTTTCCTGCATGAAATAAACAGACCCCTTCCTCTCGGGCTGTGCAGAGGGCAGCCCCTTGTGGGATCTGAGAAAAGTGGGGAAGAATTTTGCTTCAAACATTTGCTCAGGGTTGTCTGGAAACTGCTTTCAGGGACTGGTCTGCTTTTGAAGACAAAGCTTGCACTGTGAGGTCTTTTCATGAAAGTAGGTATTTTTTGACTAGCTAACAAAATCCAAGCTCCCTAGCTTTGTGACACAATAGGGAGACACTGCAATGATGCATGCAGAGAGACAGAGTGCAAGGTGCTCTTTGAGAAGTGTTAAAGCTTCACAGCCCACACTTACAGGTCCTTTCTCAAGGCTTTGAGTGGAATTTTACCATCTTCAGGGCAACAGCCTTTTTCTTACAGAGGACTCATATAATTTGAATCTGCCTGGTCTAGGTATCTGCACTAAAGACATTGTGTCCTTGATATGTGCTTTCCTCCTTTTTCATTCTTTTTCTGACTTTTGTACCCTCATCCATTTAGGCAAAGTTCTGTGTGTGCACATGTGTGTGCATGTGTGTGTATGTGAGGAATGCCAGAGCATCTGTGTTTTCATGGAAATTTCACATGCTTTCAGGGCCTCGTGCCATGGCCCTGAATGTATTTTCTTCCAATTCAAGAAAGTCCAACCACACAGCACAAAGCTCTCAGCTCATCTCCCCAAAACAGCCCAAATTTATTTCAGTCACACTGAAAATGGCTCCAAACATAATTAAGGCTCTTTTCCCCCGAATTTCTGAACATTTTTCTCTCTCCAAATAATGTCTTGGAAATGGCCCAGAAGCCGATGGACTTACAAAGGCAACAGAATCCTTGGTATGACCACATTCCAAAGATGCCTACACAGGTTTATCACATCAAGAGGAAGAAAATGAAACCTCATTCCTGCAGCCCCCCTCTGTCACAAGCCCTCCGCAGAAGGTGCCAGGTGAGGCCGTAACAAGGCCCGGCCCAGCCCCTGGTACTGTCAATGCCCTCTTTCCAGCAAGCCCAGTGATCAGTCAGCAGATTCATTTTAAATAGCTTTTCCTCACACAGCAAAATTCTTCCAGTATTCCTGGTTCACTAAAATATACTTCATCCCAGGTTATCTTTTAACAAATGAGAGCTGATGAAGGGCAAACTCAGGTGTATTTCAGTCTCAGGGTGGGCCCTTGTTGCTGGCCTAGTGGAAGCATTCTACACCTAAATTTGGAGCACTACTGCTCTTGTCCCACAGCTCACTGTCACAGAGTCTTTGAGTCACTCTGCTGGGCTAGGAGCTGATAAAAGAAAGAAAAATAAGGCTTTGCCTACAGGTTTATTTCCCGATTCTGAGAGACTGGAAAATATAGCAGGTATGAAAAGGAAGAGTGTCCAAAAAAATGTCTCAAGGATGGGGCACTGCCTCCTGGGTGGGGATTGATCTAGAGGGGTGCAGAGGGCAAGCTCGCCAGGCAGGACAGAGCTGGGGATGGAGGCTGGGGATGGACACCACAAGGAGAGGGCAGGAGAGGAGAGCAAGGGGCTTTCTGTGGCTCAGCTCACCCATTTTCTGCAATTACCATCCAAGAGGATTTGAAGTGGTTTCCAGTAAAAGGTGGCAGACAGACCTTGCAAAAGTAAGGGAGTAAAAACTTAGCTTGTGTGACAAAGGGAGTGGGGGATAATTATATCCAAACACCTATGTTAGGGAGAGTTATTAATAAGAACAACTTTCAGCTTTGAGCTTCCAGAAATCCTAGGGGGGGAAGGGAAGCATCACTTGCTATTTAATTTTCTTTGCTTAGCAGGACTTGGTGGTAGTGAGCAGCAGACCTGAGCCCAGAGGCTAGCATAGCACATATAAACTCCTGTGAAGTATTTGCTGATGGAATAAATGGGCCAAGGAGCCTGCAGGTTTGCCCACAGGGAGGCTACCAACATCGTCATTGATGGCTGGCAAACAAAACAGTATCTGGAATAAACAAAAAACAAGGCAGAGTCCTTGAAGGGACTGGCTGCAGAAATCTAACTTTTCACCTTAACAGCAACAAAAAAGAAGACAAAGTTCCTGACTTATGATGACTTCACTTATAATATTTCCACTCTATGATGGTGCAAAAGTGATAGCAGAGTACCTATGCATCCATTGTGTTTTTCATGTTCAGTACAGTGTCCAATAAATTATGGGACATATTCAATACTTTATTTCAAAATAAGCTCTATGTTGATTGATTTTGCCCAACTGCAGGCTAATGCAGGTGTTCTGAGCACGTCCAAGTCATTTAGGTGTACTAAAGGCACTTCCGACTTGGAATATTTTCCACATTCAAAGGGGCTACAGCAACATAGAGAAGCATCTGTGTTACCACTGCTACAAGAGCCCCTGCAGTGATCCACTGGCCTGGTATTTAGCCTAGAAATTTCCTAGGTTTTCCTTTACAGTTTTACCACCTATGTACTAAAAACCTAAAAAATATTGTTTCCGTATTTCCTGCTTTTCAGTGACTGGAACTACACTGAAGTGTTCTTCTGTGTGCCATTTCTTTCTTTCTTTCTTTTTTATTAAATCATAGCTGTGTACATTAATGCGATCATGGGGTACCAGGCGCTAGTTTTATATACAATTTGAAATATTTTCATCACACTGGTTAACATAGCCTTCCTGGCATTTTCTTAGTTATTGTGTTAAGACATTCATATTCTACATTTAGTAAGTTTCACATGTACCCTTGTAAGATGCACCGCAGGTATAATCCCACCAATCACCCTCCCTCTGCCCATCCTCCCCCCTCCCTCCCCTCTCTTTTTCTCTTCCCCATATTCTTAGGTTATAACTGGGTTATAGCTTTCATACGAAAGCCATAAATTAGTTTCATAGTAAGGCTGAGTACATTGGATACTTTTTCTTCCATTCTTGAGATACTTTGCTAAGAAGAACATGTTCCAGCTCCATCCATGTAAACATGAAAGAGGTAAAGTTTCCATCTTTCTTTAAGGCTGCATTATATTCCATGATCATGGTATCTCCCCTGCCAGGTAAGTATGAGGCTGCA
>CAUYPK010081232.1:0-22793 GCA_963574355.1 Loris lydekkerianus
TTCTCTCATGAAGAGAGGCGCATGGCCTACGAACACATGAAAAAAATGCTCATTATCCTTAATCATTAGAGAAATGCAAATCAAAACCACTTTGAGATATCATCTAACTCCAGTTAAGATTAGCCCACATCACAAAATCCCCAAACTATAGACGTTGGCATGGATGCGGAGAGAAGGGAACGCTTCTACACTGCTGGTGGAAATGCAAACTAATACAACCTTTTCGGGAAGAAGTTTGGAGAACACTCAAGGAACTAAAAGTAGACCTACTGTTCGATTCTGCAATTCCTCTACTAGGTATATACCTAGATGATCAAAAATTATTTTACAACAAAGACATTTGCACCAGAATGTTTATTGCAGCCCAATTCATAATAGCCAAGATGTGGAAACAGCCCAAGTGCCCATCAACTCATGAATGGATTAACAAATTGTGTTATATGTACACCATGGAATACTATGCAGCCATAAAAAGATGGAGCTGGCATCTTTTATGTTTACCTGGATGGAGCTGGAACGTAATTCTTCTTAGTAATGTAGCTCAAGAATGGGGAAAAAAGTATCCAATGTATTCAATACTAGTATGAAATCAATATATAATCACCTACACACTCATACGAATAGCAAAACATAACTATAGTCTGGAAAGTAGAAGGGAGGAGGATAGAGAGGGGAGGGGAGGGGGGATATGGGAGGAGGGAAGGTAGTTGGGGGGACTTGACCTAATGTGCATGATGCAATGGTACATTTCAAAACTATTAAGAAATGAGTATAATTGTGATGGATGTGTTACTTAGTTGAGTGTAAGCATTTCACATTGTATATCAAAGCAGTACACTGAACTCCATAAATGCATCAATGTACAAAGTTGTGATTTAATAAAAAATAATAAAATATTCAGTAATAAGTTTCTTTACTAAATATTCAGCATAAAGAAAACAAAACTTAGGCTGAGGCAGGAGGATCTCTTGAGCTTAGGAGTTTGAAACCAGCCTGGGCAACATAACAAGACCTTTTCTGTAAAAAAATAAAATAATGAAGATTATTAAATTTATGGAATCACTTAAACACTGAATTTAGCAACACTTTTTCTGTCATTGATGTATGTATATGTGGGCTTTTTTTTCTCATCACTATGGCTAAATTTAAAGTGAAGTCCACAATGTGTCTTGAACCAGTGTATTTAACATTTATAATGAATCTGTTTGAATCAATCTGTTTGGTTCTACCTTTCATTCCCTTGAAAGCAACCCACAAGGAATGACATAGCTGACTTCAGCTGATTGAGAGGGAGGACTTACTAGAATAGTGGTTTGAGTTCTGTTTCCATCCTGAAAGATTTGGTACCAAATAAACTGAATCAGAGTGTTTGTCATTGGAGGCTGCTGGACTCTAGTTCAAGAACCAGTTCTATTTCTATAAGCTACCTACTGCATCCAGCAACCTTCCCTTTCTGGCAGCCTGGTCTGGATCCAAATTGATGACCTTGAAGTATAAAAGGCTCCAGATAACACAGGTGGTCCCCATGCTTTCACAGTTCCCTTAGTTAACTAATAAGAGACCAAAGCAAGGCTGGGCGTGGTGGCTCATGCATTCTGGGAGGCCGAGGCAGGTGGATTGCCTGCGCTCAGGAATTTGAGACCAGCTTGAGCCAGAGCGAGACCTCATCTCTACAAAAAATGCCGGGTGTTGTGGTGGGTGCCTGTAGTCCCAGCTACTTGGGAGGCTGAGGCAAGAGAATTGCTTGAGCCCAAGATTTGCAGGTTGCTGTGAGCTACAATGCCATGGTACTCTACCGAGGGCCACAAAGTGAGACTCTGTCTCAATAAAAAAATAAATTAAAAAGAAAAACTCTTTTAATAAAAGTCTAAAGCAAGATGTCTAGTAACCCCTTTTCTACATGTGGTACAAATAAAGGACATTTTTAAAAACGAGGTTTAAAAGAAAAATAATCATTGTTTATATTTTAATGACTGGAAATAGTCTCAGCCTTGCCTGTTGAGTCTCTCCATCTTGTACCTTTTTTACCAATTGTGACCGTATTCTACTTTCTGCCATTCTTGTCTTTCATTAGGACACATATTGTGACATAGCTGTCTTTGTATACCCTGTGATATCTGGTACAGTAATTGTGTGCGTAATAGTTTGTTAGTAAATAAATAATTTAGCAGCTTTCTCACTGAAAATTATAACGAAACTATTAGCTTTTCAGAAATGATTTACTTACAAATTCCATATTTGAATACAGGGCAGAATCTAGACAGTATGCTCCATGGCACTGGAATGAAATCAGACTCTGACCAGAAAAAGTCAGAAAATGGAGTAACCTTAGCACCAGAGGATACTTTGCCTTTTTTGAAGTGCTACTGCTCAGGACACTGCCCAGATGATGCTATTAATAACACATGCATGTAAGTATTTTATGCAGTCCTTCTTAAGAATTAGGAGAATAAAGTTGCATTGAGTGCTATTTTAAGGTTATCTGAATATTTTTATTCACTGTGGTATCTTCCAAAAGAATCAAAAAGCTTTTTGTTTTGTATATAGGAACGTAATTGCCATTAATCGATACTTTATTAGATTTACATTATGATAAATCTTTTTAAAGAAGATAAAAAATCTAGTATTTGTCTATCATTCTGAGTTTATTTAATGATTTTATCATAAAATTATTGTGCTAATTGTGGAAAACTTAAAGATTTTTACTGAAAGAAACCAAAAAATTTACCTGCAACCTCCTACTTCTTGGTTGGAATATTTTATGGATATATGAAAATGATGTTATGATTTTGTTTTTTTTCTGATTTTTTTTTTGAGACAGAGTCTTACTGTGTCGCCCTTGGTAGAGAGCTGAGGGCTTACAGCAACCTCAAACTCCTGGTAAAGTGATTCTCCTGCCTCAGCTTCCCAAGTAGCTGGGACTACAGCTGCCTGCCACAACACCTGGCTATTTTTTTATGATTATTATTACTATAGTTGTTATTGTTTAGCAGAACCAGGCCAGGTTCAAACCCATCAGCCCCAGTGGATGTGGCTGGCACCATAACCACTGAGTTATGGGCGCCGAGCCTTGTATTATTTTCTTGCCCCTGAACTTTCCAATCTAAATGTGATTTATATAATCTTAATTTCCCTACCAATTTTTATGTTAATTATTCTATGTAATGATCACATGATTCTATTCCGCATTCTTTGGGAACATTGAAGAATTGACTTACTAGACAAAATAATATTATCTGCCTTTTGGCCGGAGACACCATCTTCCTGTAATTTGCCAAAATGACAAACACAAAAAGAAAGAGGAGAGGCACCCAATTTGTGTTCTCTAGGCCTTTTAGAGCACATGGAGTTGTTCCTTTAGCACATACATGCGAATCTACAAGAAAGGTGATACTGTAGACATCAAGGAAATGGGTACTGTTCAGAAAGACCACACAGGCTTAGCACCCATCGCACGGTGGTTACAGGGCCAGCCACATGCACCGAGGCTGGCCCGGCCCAGGCCTGCTAAACAACAATGATGACTGCAGCAAAAAAAATAGCTGGACGTTGTGGTAGGCACCTGTAGTCCCAGCTACTCGGGAGGCTGAGGCAGGAGAATTGCTTAGGGCCAAGAGTTTGAGGTCACTGTGAGCTATAATGCCATAGCACTCTACCAAGGGCAACAAAGTGAGAGACTGGCTCAAAAAAAAAAAAACAAAAAAACAAAAAAAGCCACACAGATGTCACCATGGCAAAACCATAAGAGTCTACCTGTGTTACCCAGCATGCCTTTGGCATTATTGTGAAAAGCAAGGTAAGGGCAAGATTCTAACCAAGAGGATTAACATTCATATTGAGCTCTTAAGTACTCTTAAGAGCCGAGATAGCTTCCTGAAATGTATGAAGAAAAATGATCGTAAAAAAGAAGGAAGCCAGGCTTGGCGCCTGTATCTCAGCGGCTAGGGTGCCAGCCACATACACCAGAACTTGTGGGTTCGAACCCAGCCCGGGCCTGCCAAATAACAATGATAACTATAACCAAAAGATATCTGGGTGTTGTGGCAGGTGCCTGTAGACCCAGCTACTTGGGAGGCTGAGGTAAGCCCAAGAGTTGGAGCTTGCTGTGATCTGTGATGCCACGGCACACTACCAAGGGTGACATAGTGAGACTCTGTCTCAAAAAATAAATAAATAAATAAATAAATAAATAAATAAATAAATAAAGGAAGCCAAAGAGAAAGATGCCTGGGTTTAACTGAAGGGCCAACCTTCTCCACCCAGAGAATATACTCTGTGAGAACCAGGGGAAAGGAGCCGCTCTTCTGGAACTTATTCCCTATGGATTCATGGCATAATAAGTATAAAAATAAAAGGCTACTGTTAAAAAAAAAAATTATTCCCTTATCAGTCTCATCAGTTAATTAGTTGTCTCCCTGTTAATAAACTTAATAATACCATGTTTTGTACTTTCAAAATAATTTTATTTTCTTTGAATGGAACATTTAAAGCATAACTTTACAAGTAAAATCTTGAGCTCATATGATAATGATAATTTATGTTTTAGATTTGCTATTTGTCTTCTAGTGGTTTACACTATGTGGCAGACTGTGGACTAATTTTCCCTTTACACCTTCTTGGGTGTGTGATCTGTAAGGGAGTGCCCCACTGTGTCACCACACATCTCATCTGCAGTATCTGCCTGATAATGATGGGCTGTTTGTTGGTAGCTTAGTAACACAAAGTCAAAATGAATCTTGAGTTTTAACAGAATTTTGCTTCACACGTAACATTTTCTCCTACTACAAAGTGATGATGTTGCCAGGTGTGATGGCTCATGCCAGTGTAGTTCCAGCACTGTGGAAGGCTGAGGCAGGAGGATCACCTGAGCCCAGGAGATCAAGACTATCCTGGGCAACACAGTGAGACCCTGTCTTTACCCCACCCCCACCCCCAAGATAAAAAAAGAAGAATTCTACAGAATTCTTTTTTTTTTTTTTTGAGACAGAGTCTCAAGCTGTTGCTCTGGGTACAGTGCTGTGGCATCACAGCTCACAGCAACCTCCAACTCTTGGGCTTAAGTGATTCTCTTGCCTCAGCCTCCCAAGTAGCTGGGACTACAGGCGCCTGCCACAACACCCGGCTTTTTTTGGTTGCAGTTGACATTGTTGCTCACTGATGGTGGGTTCAAACCTGCCACCCTAGGTGTCTGTGGCCGGCGTCCTTGACGACTGAGCTATGAATTCTTTTACATACAGTCAACACACTGATATTAACAAAAAATAGGAGTACAGAAAAAGCTTTTAGAAGTTTCTTCTGTAGCTATTAAAGTCTAAAAGAACGTATCCTAAATTTTCCCAGGATACTAACACTAAAATGATAAAATTTCATTAAATACCAATATATTTATGTAAATATTGAAAATTCAACATTCACAAATTCTCCCTGTTTTCCTGTTGCAGTCAGTAAAATATTCTTTCAGAATTTTGGTTAGGCTTGGTGCCTGTAGCTCAGCAGCTAGGGCGCCCGCCACGTACAACAGAGCTGGCAGGTTCGAACCATTTCAGGGCCTGCCAAACAACGACAACTGCAATAAAAAAAAAAATAGCTGGGTGTTGTGGTGGGCACCTGTAGTCCCAGCTACTTGGGAGGCTGAGGCAAAAGAATCGCTTAAGCCCAAGAGTTGGAGGTTGCTGTGAGCTATGACACCACGGCACTCTACTGAGGGCAACATAGTGAGACTTTGTCTCAAAAAAAAACAAAAAACAACAAGGTGGCTCCTGTGGCTCAGTGAGTAGGGCGCCGGCCCCATATGGGTTCAAACCCAGCCCCGGCCGAACTGCAACAACAATGAAAAAATAGCTGGATGTTGTGGCGGGCACCTGTAGTCCCAGCTGCTTGGGAGGCTGAGGCAGGAGAATCACATAAGCCCAAGAGCTGGAGGTTGCTGTGAGTCCTGTGACATCATGGCACTCTACTGAGGGTGGTAAAGTGAGACTCTGTCTCTACAAAAAAGAAAAATAAAAAATAAAATATACAAAGTGATGCCTGTAGCTCAAGCAGCTAAGGTGCCAACCAAATACACCAGAGCTGGGGGGTTCAAATCCGGCCTGCGCCTGCCAAACAATGACAACTACAACCAAAAAATAGCTGTGCATTGTGGCAGGCACCTGTAGTCCTAGCTACTCAGGAGGCTGAGGCAAGAGAATCGCCTAAGCCCAGGAGTTGGAGGTTGCTGTGAACTGTGATGCCACAGCACGGCACTCTACCCAGGGTGACAGCTTGAGGCTCTGTCTCACCAAAACAAAAAAAAAGCATTTTGATTAATCTTTTCTTCCCAAATATACCTTTGTGTCATTGAGTCTATATGTTTCACTGATTGTTTTTATTTATCATGTACAGTATGTGAATATTGAAAATACAATAGGTAAAAAGAGACAGTTATTTTTCAGTTTTTTAATAGAAATCCTTTTCCACTTGACATAGAGTTCTCACTGGCATTTTAAATCTTAGTTCAGACATACCTTTCATTTGCCTTAACCTATTTGGCTCTGCCAGTAAATCACATGTGAATGCACCTCTAATACAAAAAACAAGGTACCAAAGGCCTGTTTACATTTTGAACTCAAATTTCATTAGCACTGTCTGAAGTGAAATTACATTGTTTTCTCTTTTAGAACTAATGGACATTGCTTTGCCATTATAGAAGAAGATGACCAGGGAGAAACCACATTAGCTTCAGGGTGTATGAAATATGAAGGATCTGATTTTCAGTGCAAGGTAAGATCTAATTTGGGACCCATGAGGTAAAGAAGGGAGGGGCCACATAGAAAGAATTAATTTCTCCAAAAAGAAATGTACTCTGTCTACGCTTTGCTATATGTTCATATAAGCACATACATAAGAAGAAAGTTAGCTCTTACTTCAAGTAATGTGATCGTAGTAATTGAAGTTCTTGATTATTTTACTTTAAAAAATGTTTAAAAAAAAAAAAAAATGTTTTATGATGGGTGCCATGGCTCACACCTGTAATCCTACCACTCTGGGAGGCCAAGGCAGGAGAATGGATCCCTTGTGCTCAGGAATTTGAGACCAGCTTGAGCAAAAGTGAGACCCCATCTCTCCTAAAAATAGAAAAATTGGCCAGGTGTGTTGGTGATCCTGAGGAGGCTGAGGCAGGACGATCACTTGAACCTAGGAGTTTGAGGTTACTGTGACTTAGACTGAGCACTCTAGATTGGGCAATGGACTGAGACTCTGTCTCAAAAAACAAAAAAAATAATATTTTAAGTCATCCTAAGTTATTAGTATTAATAATATTGTCATACTTGTAGATTATTAAATTTCCTGAAAAGACTTTAGGATGATGGGCAGTGAATTTTGTATTTCTCTGAGGCAACTTAAAAAGGTTAATTCTTATAAGGAGATGTCAGTGGAGTTACTCTGAGGACTGGCAAAGGAATCAGAGGATTGGTAATAGTTTTTGAATATCCTGGCAGCTCTGGATTATAATTCAGATTCAAATTTTTGTATGATAATTATACTCCAGGAGATCCTTCCAGTGTTTTTGAAAAACATCTCCAGATAGAATTGTTTATATGCAAGGTAAGTCTCAACTGTGTTAGAAAATTATTAGTCAGAAATTCTCAGAATTGATAGAAACCTTGAAAGTTGTATGTTTCAACCTCTCTGTAAAAGCCTGCATACCTATCCTATCTCTTGGGACCATAGAGAGCAGACCTAACCCCTCTTCCAGATGACAGCCTGTGACTGTGTGGAGGAAATTTGCTTCACCATACTTTCTGCCCCACATCCTCTAGTCTCTGCCCAATGAAAATAATGTTTCTCAGTGACCTCAGATGCTCCTTATGGGGTGATCATTAGAGCTATTCACTCTCCAGCTTTTCGATGTGATGTGCAGAATTCTGTGTGGTCTGACCAGGAAAAAAGCAGTGAATAAGTAAACCATTTCCCTTTTTCTCATGATGGATGTTTTGTGGTCACATCATACTCTTGGAACACTGATCCTGTCAGCTAAGATCTTGTGTCTTTCCCTCCTGCTGCCGCTGAGCTGTGTTTCCTCCACTCTTTACTGGTGCTGTAGCTTTTCTGAGGCAGAAATAGGTGGAATTGGAAGGAATTTTGCTAATATAGCTGTCACATCCTTGTCTACTTTAAATTCATCATATAAGGCTCAGCACCTGTGGCTCAATTAGCTAAGGCGCCAGCCACATACACCTGAGCTGGCAGGTTCGAATCCAGCCTGGGCCCGCCAAACAACAATGATGGCTGCTGCAACCAAAAAAACAGCCAGGTGTTGAGGCACCTGTAGTCCTAGCTCCTTGGGAGGCAGAGGCAGAAGAATCACTTGAGCCCAGGAGTTGGAGGTTTCTGTGAGCTGTGATGCCATAGCACTCTACCCAGGGCAACAGCTTGAGGCTCTGTCTCAAAAAAAAAAAAAAAAATTAATTGTATAAAAATTAGTAGTCCTTTGCTATAATTTCTCAGGATTTAAAGGATGATAATTTAGTTGTTTCTCCTAGTTTTATGCCATTTGCATATTTACCAACTACACATACTACATATTTTTTAATCACTTAAAAAAATTAAAGAGTTATGGTTATGGCACTGAGCCCAGCAGTAGTAACAAGTATCCTATAGGTCCCTACTATGCCTGTCCTAAACTGAATTCACTAGTTAGTTGTTAAGCTTAACAAAGTGTATTCTAATCCACACGGGACCTCTTAATAGCTGTGAAACTTTAGGCAAGGAACTTTACTCTCTTGTTTTCTCATCCATAAAGGAATTATTTAAAAGATCAAGTGATATAACATATATAAAAATAATTTAGCACAGTTGACTCATACTAAGAGTTCAATAAATGTTAGTATTTGCCATGTTAGCTGACTGAGCAGTCTTTAAACTGAATTATCCAAACCCTGAGTTCATACAGACTATCACACAAGGGTTTATTGATCTGCCTGAGAAAAGAGCTTCTTAAGCACCTTGTCTTTCCCATTTTCCCTTTTTACCATCACCCCTCTCATTTACATATTGAAGGCCTGGGTTATAAAACCTCTAGTTTCCAAATAGTATTATAATTCAAATAGAGGATCAGTGTAGGGTGTGTGGGGTTATCAATGTAGGATATATGGGGAGAGTGCATGGCAGGTGGTTGTTGGGTTTTTGCTTTCAGCCAAAGTCATAGATCCTTGAAAATAATTTTTGAAGATAGGATCATTACAGCATTTTTGAAAGACTTAAAAAAATTATGAGACAGTGGTATAACTTCTTCCATTATCATCTTGTTTATGTGGACAAAATTCCTAAGTTCTAACCCCCCCAAAAAATAAATCAAGAATAAAATTAATGCTGAATCTCCCCCCACCCCCCCTTTTTTTTTTTTTACTGGAGACAACTCTTACCCCAAGATCAATCTTCTCATTCTAACAGCAATATTTATCCATTAAAAATCCCATCTCGGAAATCCCTTTTCCAGTAAAATTTTCTTTTGTTAGTATTTTAATAAGGATTGTAACATATATAGATGAATTTTATACTACTAATAATTATGATGATAGAATAGTTTGAGACTTAGATAATCACAGGAAAAAAAGAATTTATAGGTATATATTTTGATGTAGATAATCATACAGTAAAATTAATTACATTAGGGCATAATTATTGTGGGAGACGTTGAAATAGTTCAAAGAGAAATATAAATATGAAATTTCCAATTGTCAATAGAAGCATTTGTTCATTTTTTAAATGATCATAATGGATATCAAATCGCTATTGATTTGATTAAAATAGTTCTATTTTAAATTGGCATTATTACAGTAAGCCATAAATCATTAATATTTTTTCACACTGTTTAAATTTAGAGTAAAAATTTTTCGCTATCAGCCTAAAAATATATTTGAAGATGGATTGTTTTTAAGAATTTGTTTAGAGGATACAAAGGGAAAATTTTTTGACCAATGCTTTCTGTAACTTTCTGCATATCTTGGTAAGTATCACTGTCATTAATGTAACACCTAATAAAAACAATTATTTTAATTTTACTGTAAGCCTTTCCTAGGTGCTTTCACAGCCTGCTAGGTGTGGATTAAAACAGCGGCAAATGATCATGCCCATGGCTTGCGTTCCCCCTGGTTTCTATTGGGAAATCTAGCTTAGTGTTTCTTCCTATAGGATGAATAATTTTTCAGAAACTTCAATTCCATTCCTTGTAGTTTAGCTTCACTTCCTCACATACCCATCTCTGGCCCAAGCACACTAAGTAAGTTTATCTAAGTCACAATCTCTTACTTCATAAATGCCAAGTGAATCTTTTCCTCACAAGGATTTTTATTCCCCACATAAATCTGGAGATACAAATTGATTTAGGCAGAGGAGAGGAGTGGGGAGTGCAGGAAAAGGAAAAGTTGTTTCATCCAAATCCATAATCTAGGCAGACCTAACTTTTACCTTCCCAGATATGTAATTAAGCTGTGTCAGAAAGATGTGATCTAAGTCTGATGTTGCTTACTCTTGGTAAAGCCACCTTGGTTCTTTAGAGACCTTAGAACTTTTTTGACTTATAGAATCTAATCGGGAATTCAAGTCACGTCCCCAAAGGAAGAAGAATTTATCTATTGAATATTTGTTATTTGTGTTTGTGTTTAGTATACTGAACATTTGGTAAATTCTACCTCATTTCCTCTTAATCACTTCGTAAGGCAAGTTTGTTTATCCTGTATTTTCCAGCACGGGAGACTAAAGCCCAGAAAATTATTGCTAAGGTCACAAAGTAAGTGGTAAAGCTAGAATTTAAACCATTTGATTCCAAAGCCCTTGCTTTTCCCAGAATATTTTGCTACCTTCAATCTGTTAGCTAAGTCTACTTTCTTTTCCTTCTAAAGAAAAGTAAAAGGACATTTGGCTATCTTGTCTTATATTAGACCTGTCTTTCAGTCATTGTACAAGTGCTCACATTCCTGGGATTTAATTCACTTACATTAGAAAATACGAACTCATATAAAATATGGAAAACATTGTAAGATCTCTTCATGTATTTGGGATATTAGTTCCCACTTTACTAGTGTTTGATCCACCTTCATCATTCCTCGAATCATCCCTGATAGAAAAGACAGAAGCAAAACAGGAGTTGAAGAATTGTACCTTGTTGTCCTCCTTTACCCACTGTTGTGGCAGTAAAACATCCATTGCTTGGTGGACTTTCTCCCCACTGTGCCAATGAACTTCTTTCTTGGTGTTTTTTTTGTTTGTTCGTTTTGTTTTTTTACATGTTCTCTCCTTCAAGGCTAAGCTGATGTTAGCCTTCCTGGAACTATTCTTGGATGCTCGGTATTCCTTTTATTCATCTTTAGTTATCTGCTCTTCATTTCAGCCTTCTTCCACATTTTCTCTAGATGTGGGATTGTTTCAGAGTCTTCAGTGTAACCCAGTCTATCTTGCTTCCCTCTATTTATGATCATTTAGAAATAAAAATTGTTAAAGTGAAAAAATTGGCTGGGTGTGTAACCCTAGCATTTTGGGAGGCCAAAGCAGAAGGATTGCTTGAGATTAGGAATTTGAGACCAACCTGAGCAAGAGTGACACCCTTTCTCTACAAAAAAATAGAAAAATTAGATGGGCATTTTGACACTACTAGGGAGGTTGAGGCAGGAGGATGGCTTGAGTCCGGGGGTTTGAGGTTGCAATGAGGTGTGATGACACCACTGCACTCTAGCCAGGGCAACAGAACAAGACTCTATCTCCAGAATGAATGAATGTATAAACAAACGAACAAAAAAATTTTAAAAAATTTAATTAAAAATTAATTAAAATAAAATGTAAAACTTGTTCATTTGGAGATTTCCAGATGCTCTTGGCCATCTTCTCTACCAGAATTTCAAGTCATGGACTCAGGTTCAGTTTTTGTGTGTGTGTGTGTGTGTGTTTGTTTTTTTGAGACAGAGCCTCAAGCTGTCACCCTGGATAGAGTGCCATGGCGTTACAGCTCACAGCAACCTCCAACTCCTGGGCTCAAGCCATTCTCCCGCCTCTGCCTCCCAAGTAGCTGGGACTACAGGCATCTGCCACAACGCCCGGCTATTTTTTGGTCATAATTGTCATCGTTGTTTGGCGGCACCCCAGGCTGGGTTCAAACCCGCCAGCTCAGGTGTATTTGGCTGGTGCCTTAGCTGCTTGAGCCACAGGTGCCGAGCCTCAGCTTTTTAAATAATAACTGAAGCTCTTCCTTTCCGGTCATCTGATATTTAAGAATAACATGGTTAACTTTTTCTTATATTCTTGCTACTTTAAGAATGCCAAACAGTTCCTTTTTATGAGGATTTTGGTGCAGAATGGCAATTCTCCCAGACAGAGCTGAAATGTCAGTATTCAATTTGTCAAGATACTATACTGTAAATCAAATAAATGTCATACATAACTGTTAATATCTGTTCTGTGACTACAATCTCTTCCTCCTTAGTTTTCTGATCTGTTAGAGACATCTCTTATCTGGTTGGTGGTCTCTAATAAATTCTCAGGAATATTCTTTCCGTAGTTTGCCATTTCCCTCCCCGTATATGCTTCAACCAGTCTGATCCCAGATCTAAAAAAATCAGGCTCTTTTAACTTTTTTTTAAGACGCTCTCAGGGAGGTGAAGACTACTCATGACATAGTAGATATATGTGGGATTTACAGTTTTACAGCATCCTCTACCTTTTGACCTCTCATAACGAGCCTTTTACTTACTTTGCTTCTGTTTATTTTTATTTTTTTCCTTGAGTCAGAGTCTCTCAAGCTGTTGCCTTGGGTAGAGTGCTGTGGCGTCACAGCTCACAGCAACCTCCAACTCTTGGGCTTACGCGATTCTCTTGCCTCAGCCTCCCAAGTAGCTGGGACTATAGGCGCCCACCACAATGCCTGGCTATTTTTTTTGTTGCAGTTGTCATTATTCTTTTATCTATCCTGGACCAGGTTCAAACCCGCCAGCCTCAGTGTATGTGGCCGGTGCCCTACTGGCAGAGCTACAGGTGCCACCCTCTTTTTTTCATTTTTATTTGTTTTTAAGAGACAGGGTCTTGTGTTGCTCAGGCTGGACTGCAGTGTCTGCTCCTAGGTACAGTCATAGTTATTGCAGCCTCGAACTCCTGTTGTCAAGGGATCCTTCTGCCTCCGCCTTCTGAGTAGCCACTGAACCCAGCTCTGAACCAGCCTTTTTTTTAACCCCTACTTTTTAGTCTGATCTTAAGTCTCATCCAAGTCTCAGTATCACTGTAAGATCATATTTACAGACTAGTTTATGATTGTAATAAAATCCACTATCCATGTCTTTTTAGGAAAAGATCTCATGACTTTCATGACTTTTAAAGTAATTACTTTTTCACTAAAAATAACTGAATCATAATTTTTTGATTAAGATTTGCCAAAGTTTGGAATGAAAAACACTTAATAAAGTTTTGTTTATCTGTAATTTAATTAGTTATGATCTACTGTTCTAAAATACCATTCATATAGATAAGTTCCTTTTGGGGATTTTTTGCTTATTAATAAATTAATGTATGAAGGAAACATCCAGATTTCTGAGTATGCAGGTACATATCTCACATTAAGTCTACATAAAATAGAGCCTCTATACTGACATTGAAATTTACTTTCTGCTTACCCTTTTCTGTTATGTAAATAGTTGTACATTTATTTGCCATTCTAAAATTTCTAAATCTAGTTAACATAATTTTGCTAAATTTCTGTTTGCTCAGAAACAGTTTACAGTACTAAAACCAACCAGCCACAGAAAGATAAGTTTTTCTTAAGAAAATATTGTATAGGCTCCGTGCCTGTGGCTCAAATGGCTAAGGCTCCAGCCACATACACCTGAGCTGGCGGGTTCAAATCCAGCCTGGGCCTGCCAAACAACAATGATGGCTACAACCAAAAAATAGCCGGGCGTTATGGCAGGCATCTGTGGTCCCAGCTACTTGGGAGGCAGAGGCAGGAGAATGGCTTGAGCCCAGGAGTTGGAGGTTTCTGTGATGCTACAGCACTCTACTCAGGGTGACAGCTTGAGGCTCTGTCTCAAAAAAAAGAAAAGATTTTATAGTCTTCACAACACTATGTTAGCACAAATTTTAATTTTTTAATAATCTGTTTCTGCTTATAAAATCTTTAGGTGGTTTTCACTCACTGAATTAGAAATCATATTTTACAAATACTAAAAAGGTTTAATTATCAGTTTAATATATCAAGCCATTTCTAATTTTAACTTTACTTTTCTTCTAGGATTCACCAAAAGCCCAGCTACGCCGGACAATAGAATGTTGTCGGACCAATTTATGTAACCAGTATTTGCAACCTACACTGCCCCCTGTTGTTATAGGTAAGTTGTGAGAAAAATCTGAGCATGATAGTAAAATATTTTCTCTGGTTTTAACAATAACCAAGCTATTTAGAATTTAATACTACAAATTATTTTTTTCCTTTTAATAAGATGCAATAGAAAGAAAATAAGTCATTTCATTGTTTGTTTCCATTGCCAGGTCCATTTTTTGATGGTAGCATTCGATGGCTGGTTTTGCTCATTTCTATGTCTGTCTGCATAATTGCCATGATCATCTTCTCCAGCTGCTTTTGTTACAAGTAAGATATTTTTTTTCTGACCTAAAACATTTTGTTGAGTGTTATATATATCAACAGTTTTTAAAACCAATTGTACAAACCATCAACTTATATATTCTCTGATTATACTGGTATATTTCTTTTATTAACTAGATCATAGTTCTTTTAAAGGAAAACAAGACCTTACAACCAATTAATTGTTATAATTGGACACAATTTTATACTTTTTGTATGTTCATTAATATTTATGATTTTCTGGCTCAGTGCCCATAGCTCAGTGGTTAGGGTGCTGGCCACATGCACTGAGGCTGGTGGGTTCAAACCCGGCCTGGGCCTACTAAACAATGACAACAAAATAGCAGGGCGTTGTGGCGGGTGCCTGTAGTCCCAGCTACTTGGGAGGCTGAGGCAAGAGAATCACTTAAGCCCAAGAATTTGAGGTTGGTGTGAGCTGTCGTGCCAAAGCTTTCTACCAAGGACGATGAAATAAGACTCCGTCTCAGGAAAAAAACAAAAAATTCACGATCTTCTTATTAATAGAATTCTTTTTTTTCTTTCCTTAAATTTTTGAGACAGAGTCTTGCTCTGTTGCCTTGGGTAAAGTACAACAGCGTCATCATAGCTTATAGCAACCTCAAACTCTTGAGCTTAAAAGATCCTCTTACCTCCCAAGTAGCTGGGACTACAGCTGCCCACCATGATAAGACACCCAGCTAGGTTTTCTATTTTTTAGTAGAGATGGTGTCTCACTCTTGTTCAGTCTGGTCTCAAATTCCTGAGCTCAAGTAGTTCACCTTCCTCAGCCTGTCAGAGTGCTAGGATTACAGGCATGAGCCACTACACCCAGCCTTAATAGAATTTTTATATATGAATTGTTAAACCTATCTTAGAAACCAGTTGTATTATAGTTCTTTATTAATTTGGGGCTTCTGAATTATTTGTATGTAGTCATGATTTCAGAAGACAAAAAAAAAAGTAGTAAAAGGGAGGCACCCCACCCTCCTACAGCATATGAACTTAAAGAAACGTTATCCTGTGGCAGCACCTGTGGCTCAAAGGAGTAGGGTGCCAGCCCCATATGCCGGAGGTGGTGGGTTCAAACCTAGCCCCGGCCAAAAACTGCCCCCCCCCCCCAAAAAAAAAAAAAAGAAAGCAAAAGAAAGAAACATTATACTACGGGCCGAATGTAGAAAGATCAGTGAAACGGTAAACCCACAAATAGACCCAAGCACATAAAGAAATTTAGTATATGGTATGTTAAATGTAACATTTCAGATTACTGAGAAAAGATGGGTTATTCAATAAGTGGATTTAAGACAGGGCATCTATATGGGGAAAATGAAATTAGATCAATTTCCTACACTGAAATAAATTTTAGTGAAATTTATTTATTTTTACATGCTGGGAATAAAGTACTAGAAGTATGGGAGAATTTTTAAAAATAATCTTAGAAAGATCTGAGTTTGACACAAACTTAGAAGAAACCCCCACAATTACATAAAATCAAAAAGATTAATAGTATCAACTACAGAAAAGTAGAACTTTACTATGTGGTAGAAAGTATTATAAGCTGTCATAAGTCAGACTACAATTGAAAATATTGGCATCTTATATTACAAAGGGCTGATTTTTCTAATATAAAAAGCTTCTGTAAATGAAAGGTGAAATAAGTCCAAGCAATTCAGTGGGAAAATAGGACCAAAAAGATGAAGACATGATTTTTATAAAAAAATACATGTGTTTCTTAATAGTTATAATATGAAAAGTAAAAATTAAAATCACACTGAGGCTGAGAATGGTGGTTCACGCCTGCAATCATAGCACTTTGGAAGTTCAAGGTGGAAGGATGGCTTAAGGTCAGGAGTTTGAGGCTGCAGTGAGCTATGATGATGCCATTGCACTCTAGCTGGGGCAAAAGAGTAAGACCCTATTTCAAAAAATAAAGAAAATCACACTGAGACATTGTTAATCATTTCTTACTGGCAGAGATTTGTATGTTTGACGAAAGGTATTTTTGATAAATAATTGTAGCAAATTGAGAATACTTTTAGCACCACACTAAAGCAGCAATAAAGAGTTTTCAACTTCTTTGTCTAGCCAGGACAAAGAGAACAGGAGATAACAGTAAAAATTTTTGAAATACATGGAGCAGATGAATGAGTACTAAGCGACTTTGCAGACCCAAAACATCTGAATCATAGGCTAGAAATTGAGAAAGCCAAAAAACAACCAGTTTGTACAGAATTTCCTCAAGTAACTTGAGGATTGGCAATTGTTTATATCTCTGGAAGTAAAGTTGAGGGTGACCATAAAACCAATTATCTTCAGAAAGTCATATGCTGATTTATCCAACACGGTGTTAACAAGTTACTGCAAAATTTAGTGGCTTATAATAGCAATCGTTATCTCATTGCTTTTGTGGATCAGGAATTCAGAAGTTACTTGGCTGAGTAGCTCAGGACTTTCATGAGTTTCCAGTTAGATGACAGCTGAGACTGCACTCACCTGAGGGCTTGACTGAAGCTGGTAGATGATCTTCCAAGGTGGCTTGCTTCCAGGGCCAAGTTAGTGCCTCTCACTGTGAACCTGGTCAGGGTTCTGTGTGCTCACAGAATGCTAACTGCCTTCCCTTAGAGAAAGCTGCAATGCTGTTTGTGATCTAAGCTGGAAAGTCACTTCTGTCTTATCCTCTTTGTCACACTGGTCCGCCTGATGTTTTATGGGTGGGGACTAACCAGGGGCGTGAACTACCAGTAGGTGAGGATCATTTGGGACACTGGCTACCCCAGATGCTAAGATTGTCACTCCATCCTCTCTGCTACTCAGAATAATCATGAGACTTTCCTACTACTTCCCTAAGAAGGCTGGAAGTATATGCTTTGGAAAGAACAAAAACAGTTTCTCAACTGTAGTACCCCATTGTTGAGGGTGAGGCATTAAAATGAAAGTAGGGAGGTGTGCACATTACATACAGGTGGGTGGACCCCTCAGCTCTTCCAGAACTCTTTATCAGCCAGGCGTATACCCTCCAAACAGAAAGGATGATTATTCTTAAGTGAAATCTGCCTAGCCAAGAGAAAATTTTTACCTAAAAATACTGCCATTAGGACTCAGGGAAATGGCTGAAGCCGAATATCTTGCAAATGAAGCCTATAATCAATAAGCCCCACTCATATACTAACAGCTGCCTGTCAGGACATCAGGCAGGGAAAGAAAACAATCTCAGAGAAACAGAAACAATTGGGGTGGGCCTTACAATTACCTACCTTGCTGCCCAAAGAGAGGTTTTGGCTGTAGGACACAGGAAGAATCCAGGAATAACAAACTAAAAATACTGTTTAAGATAAATTCAGAAGACCATTCCTCTCACAATCAAGCTATGAGTGAGCAGCACACCTTCTGAAATACACAGACAGCAGGAACTGGTCATATAAGTTTCTTCATAGCTTTAAACATTACAGGGGGCTCCTTGATTGCCCTGTTTATGTAGCTCTTGAAATATATGTGCGTATTTTAGGATACTTGAACATCCATTATTGATCAGATATACAAGATTAGTAATTGTGTCTCATTAATATTTTGTTTCACTTTTTTCTTTTCTTTCTTTTTTTTTTGACCGAGTCTCACTCTGTCACCCTGGGTAGAGTGCTGTGGTATTATCGTAGCTCACAGCAACCTCAGACTCCTGAGTTCAAGCGATCCTCTTGTCTCAGCCTCCCAAGTAATAGCTGGAACTACAGGCATGCTCCACTATGCCTGGCTAGTTTTTTCTATTTTTAGTGGAAATGGGAATCTCGCTTTTGCTCAGGCTGGTCTCAAACTCCTGAGTACAAGCATGAGCCACTGCACCCAGGCTGTTTCACTTTATTCAGATGCCTTTTTTCTTCTAGTCCAAGTTAGTTTGTAAATTTATTGTTTATTTTTTCTCAGCACAGTGAAAAAACAATTTTTTTTTTTTTTCTTTTTTTTTGAGATACAGTGTCACTACGTCGCCCTCAGAGTGCAATGGTGTCATAGCTTACAGCAACCTCAAACTCTGGGGCCTAAGCGATTCTCTTGCCTCAGCCTCCCAAGTAGCTGGGGCTATAGGCGCCCCCCACAATGCCTGAGTATCTTTTTGTTGTAGTTGTTATTGTTGTGTAGCAAGTTCGGGCCAGGCTCTAGCCTGCCAGCCTCAGCCAGCGCCGTAACCACTATGCTACAGGTGCAGAGCCAGCTGGTAAATTTTAATGTCTCCTTTTTCAGGGAGCAGTGGTCATAATACGCACTTTTGAAAACACCTCAAAGGTTGTCTGGCACTTTGGTATGGAAAGGATTAGGTCTAGTCTTATGCTGGCTAGGATACAGAAAGCCACACAAAGTTGGTGGCTTGAACTCCTCTGGGCTGGGGGTGTGGCGGGTGAAAAGGGAAGTGATTTGGGAGAGACAGGTATGGGTATGGGCTTGAGTTCTTATTGATAGTTAGTCCTAGTGGAATGCTGGTGTAGCATATGTCATAAAGGGAAAAGAGGCTGGGCATGATGGCTCATGCCTATAATCCCAGCACTTTGGGAGTACAAGGCAGGAGGATCCCTTGAGATCAGCAATTGGAGACCAGCCTGAGCACCACAGCAAGACCCCATCTCTACAAGAAATTTTAAAAAAACAACTTAGCTGGGTATGGTAGCACACATGCATACTTGGGAGGGTAAGGTGAAACGTTCACTTGCACCCAGGAGTTTGAGGCTACAGTGAACTATGATTGCATCACTACACTCCAGCCTGGGCAACAGAGTCAGACTCTTGTCTCAACAAAGAAAAAAAAGGAAAAGAGTAATTAATTTGCCTATATTAAAATTTTAAAATGACATAAAACACCATAAGCAAATGCCATGCCAGTTACAGACTGAGGAACGGTTGTTGTAATATGTATTTATAAAAGATTCAGTGTCCAGATTATATAAAGAACTCCTACAAATCAATAAGGAAAACGATTAAATAACTGAATAACATGCAAGAGATATATGAATGGGCAGCTCATTAAAAAATTTCAGCTTCAGTTCGGCGTCTGTGGCTCAGGGGCTATAAGGCGCCAGCCGCATAGACCTGAGCTGGTCAGGCCTGCTAAACAATACGGCTCCAACCAAAAAATAGCCGGGCATTGTGGCAGGCACCTGTAGTCCCAGCTACTTGGGAGGCAGAGTCAGGAGAATCACTTGAGCCCAGGAGTTTGAGGTTGCTGTGAGCTATGATGTCACAGCACTCTACTCAGGGTGACAGCTTGAGGCTCTGTCTCAAAAAAAAAAAAAAAAGGCCTCCCTAGTAACTAAGAGAAAGCAAATTAAAATAAGGCAGTGTTTCATACCCATCAAACTGACAAAAGTCTAAAAATATGGCACTTCAAATTTTGATTCAGACTGTAAAGAAATAGTATTGTGATGTTATGCTTTGGGTAGAAGTATCAGTTATTCTGCTAAGAGCAGTTTGACAATATCTATAAAATTAAAATGTGTGTATACCTTCAAGAAATTTTCATACATCTGTACAGAGAGGTAAGCATAAAAATGTTCATTGCAGCACGTTTATATTAGCATTTATAAATGTTTAGAAATAACTGGACTATGGCTGTCAGGGCAAGTTGTAGCAAATTCATAACAGGAACACTAGGCACTACATAAGTCATTTACTTGAGAAAATCACAGTAACTAAGACTGAATTTCAGCACCAAGCTTCTGGGTTTGGATCCCAGCCTCACCAGTTAGCTATCTGACTCAGGGCAAGTGCTGAACCTCTTGGCCAGGGTCTTCTCATTTGTAAAACAGAAAAATACAGTAGAACCTCAGTAAGTTGATTACTCAAGGGACTGTAACAAACTGGTTAAAGTATGGAGGTGGTCAATATAAGACACAAGGCCAGGCTCAGTGCCTGTAGCTCAGCGGCTAGGGTGCTAGCCACATACACCAGAGCTGGTGGGTTCGAACCCAGCCCAGGCCTGCCAAACAACAATGACAACTACAACAAAAAAATAGCCAGACATTGTGGCAGGCGCCTATAGTTCCAGCTACTTGGGACCTAAGGCAAGAGGATTGCTTAAGCTCAAGAGTTGGAGGTTGTGACGCCACGGCACTTAACCAAGGGTGACATAGTGAATGAAATTCTGTCTCAAAAAAAAAAAAATAGAAAAGAAAAGAAACAAGGCCTCTGGTACTGATAGGTACATATGGTGCATGTCCAGTGGCAGTTTAGGAAGCTGATCAACTATGGGTGTTCTGCTGCAGTTCTTATTTCTTAGTGGCTTTGTAAAGATGAAATGAGTCATAGAACAATGTCTGACACACTCAACATAAATAAAACACGCTTTTAGCTGGGTGCAGTGGCTCACTCCTGTAATCCTAGCACTCTGGGAGTCCGAGGTGGGTGGATTGCCTGAGCTCATGAGTTCGAGACCAGCCTGAGCCAGAGCAAGATATCTCTTAAAAATAGCTGGGCTTTGTGATATTAGGCTTTGGATAATATCTCAGGAGTTGGAGACCAGCCTGAGCAACAGCCAGACCCCATCTCTAAAAAAATAGCCAGGCTTTGTGGAGGGCGCTTATAGTCCCAGCTACCTGGGAAGCTGAAGCAAGAGGATTGCTTGGCCCCAGGAGTTTGAGGTTGCCATGAGCTATGACCCTATAGCACTCTACCGAAGATGACAAAGTGAGACTCTGTCTCAAAAAAAAAAAAACCCAAAAAACGAGCTTTTGGTTTTTTGACATTTATCAATGTGGAATTAATTTGTGAAACATAGAGTTTTTCTTAAGCAAGCTATGAAATATTAATACAACATAAGCCATTTATGTAAATTTTTATAGAGAGAAATGACATTTTTCTGAATATATACATGTATAATAAAAATATAAATACATAGGAAGGATATAAAAATCCTCAGGATAGTGATTTTCTTTAGGGTGAAAAAGAGGGAGTGGAATTTTCAGAGAAATGGTTTGACTTTCAAATATTTCTAATGGTTATTCAAAATATATCTAAAAGAAATATAATGTTAGTATTTATTAAATTTAAATGGTCTACACATGGTTGCCAATTAATCTGCACCTTTCTGAACTCCTTATCCCTTTATTTAAAATGGAAAATGCTTATTCATCTCAACATGAAAATACATAGTTATAAATTCAAATAAAAAAAGTGAAGTAGAAAGTGAATTTTCCTATGCTGCATATCCTTTCTGATCTTTTTAAATGTATGCAAAAATATATAAAAAATTTTTATAGCTAGGATGATGCCTTACATGCTGATTTTGATATTTTTTTTTTTCACTTGCCAATACATCATAGATGTGTTTTCTTTCTTTCTTTTTTTTTTTTTTTTTTTTTGCAGTTTTTGGCCAGGGCTGGGTTTGAACCCTCCACCTTCGGCATATGGGGCCAGCGCCCTACCCCTTTGAGCCACAGGCACCGCCCATAGATATGTTTTCATTTTAACATGATGCAGAGGATGCTACCTCATAAACTCTATATGTAAATGTATTTTATTTATTTATTTATTTTTGCAGTTTTTGGCCGGGGCCGGGTTTTAACCCGCCACCTCTTATATATGGGGCTGGTGCCCTACTCCTTTGAGCCACATGTGCCACTCTAGATGTTTTTTAATAGAGGATATACTGTCTTGTAATGAGCTAATTTGGATATGATTCTGTATAAAGGAAGGATGATGGTGTAGAAAACCTCAGTTTTTCTTACCTCAGAATTTAATAATTTAAGAATTTTAACATAGATTGTTTTCTGCTTTTTTAAAAGACATTATTGCAAGAGTATCTCCAGCAGACGTCGTTATAATCGTGATTTGGAACAAGATGAAGCATTTATTCCAGTTGGAGAATCATTAAAAGACCTTATTGACCAGTCACAAAGTTCTGGTAGTGGATCTGGACTACCGTTATTGGTAAGCCTATGTTTCATACACACACGAATGGGGTGTTGATGTGGAACGGGGCCTTAGATGATGATGCATAGCATGGTGATTGCAGATTAGGGAACAACAGTAGACACCTCATTTTCTCCTTATTTAGAAAATGGCATGCAGTATTGCAGGGGTGGCGAACAAGTTCGACACAAAGAGCCAAAATTTTAAACTGTGAAAGTCAGAGAGCCACACCACGCAGTGACCTGCCAAAACAGACAAACACTCACACAAAAGCATATAATTTTAACAATAATATATTAAACAC
>CAUYPK010081238.1:0-13276 GCA_963574355.1 Loris lydekkerianus
CGGGGGCGCCCGCGGGGCGGGGGGGGGGGGGGGGCGCCGGCGGCGGCCCGGGGGCGGGGGCGGCGGGGGGGGGGCCGCCGGGCCCGGGGGCAGGGCTGCCTGTAGTTGCAGTTTTGAGGTGGCTCCATGAGAACTGGGAGAAGTGAGGAGCGCACCTTTCTCAGGGCCACCGTCAGGCACACACGGACATGTTTCCAGCCTTCCTTTCTTCCCTCAGAGAAGAGCCACCCTTGAGAAGTTGTGTTATCCCAAGAATGGAGAAGCATGAATTCTGTGTACTCAATTTTGATATGAGGACAATTAATGACAATTAAGGTTATGGGGGGGGAGCAGAAAGAAGGAAGGTGGGAGGGGGGTGGGGCCTTGGTGTGTGCCACACTTTCTGGGGGAAAGACATGATTGCAAGAGGGACTTTACCTAACAATTGCAATCAGTGTAACTGGCTTATTGTACCCTCAATGAATCCCCAACAATAAAAAAAAAAAAAAGAAGAAGAAGTTGTGTTATCCACGACTTGCTGAACGTCACGCTTGCTTTAAGTCACACCCTTTTTGAAAACAGAAAACACAGGCCAGGTGCAGTGGCTCACGCCTGTAATCCTAACACTCTGGGAGGCCGAGGCAGGTGGATGGCTGAGCTTAGTGTTTGAGACCAGCCTGAACAAGAGCGAGAGCTCATCTCTGAAAACCAGCCGGGCATTGTGGGGGGCACCTATAGTCCCAGCTACTCAGGAGGCTGAGGTAAGAGGATCGCTTGAGCCCAAGAGTTTGAGGTTGCTGTGAGCTGTGATGGCACAGCACTCTACCGAAGAGCAAGAAAGAGAGACTCCGTCTCCAAAAAAACAAAACAAACAAAATATATATGCATATAAAACACTTCCTAGAATTAGCTGTCAAAGAGACTAGAATTGCTTGAAGTATTTTAATAAATTGGCCAGAAGAATCTCTGAGGAAGAGGCCCTGTGCAGTCAGGGGCGTCTGCAGTAGGTGTCCAGCCCTGGCTGTGACCTGAGGCTGGTGGCCATGGGAATGGCAGAGACTCCAGAGGCTGTGGTTTCAGGATCTAGATGGAGGTGCCCTCGACGGGCTGGGGCTCGCAGATGTGACTCACACCTGCCACACAGCCAGGCGTGGAGAAGATGAAACAGGAGGAAGAGCAGGAAGGCAGGAATAAAAAGTAGTGAAAAGGAAATCGGGAATTTGCCTAAAGCCATCAGAGCATCTTCGGAGAATTTGTTTTTCTTTTTTAAAAAGAGTGGGGAAGGGAGACGGCTGCGGGGAAGAGCTTTAGTAAGACAGAACTGCAGCAATCAAGCTCTCCATAC
The DNA here is from genome assembly GCA_963574355.1 of Loris lydekkerianus. Taxonomy (NCBI): domain Eukaryota; kingdom Metazoa; phylum Chordata; class Mammalia; order Primates; family Lorisidae; genus Loris; species Loris lydekkerianus. The sequence continues at coordinate 1,325 of CAUYPK010081238.1, forward strand.
AGGCGCTGCTGAAGAGGATGTTGTTCCTCAGTTAAGTCATCTTCATCCAGACAACAAGAGGGGGCTGCTGGCTGGAAGGGTCACATTGCTCAGAGAGCACCCTGGGAGCTAGTCCTCCCATCTTAGCTTGGGGCTTTGAGATGTGAAATTTGAATCTAAAGGAAATGCTTGTGCATTGTGGGTGGAAACTTCCAGCACTGATGCCCAGGCTAGCATCAGCCTTAAATGAAAGGGACTCATCCGAGTCCAACTCAAAAGTCCAACTCCAACAGAGGGAAACTTCACTATGGTGAAAGGCTGATGGAAGAGGGTTTTAGGGATAGGACTGAGCTCACAGCAAAGCTCAGGTCACAGGGCACAGTGACCGCAGCCTCCTTTGTGTGTAAGTTAGACGGACACCTCCTCCTCTCCCAGACTTGCCTCTGGAAGAGGGTCACTGTAATTCAGGTAACCTGTAACAGTAAGAGGTTTCTGAGACATCGGGGATGTTTGGTAATATGGAGAAATTGCTGTGAAGCATTTAAAGTGTGATTCTGACGATGAAGTTATGCTGGGGAAGAGGTGTCTGTGGATGAAATAGTGTGTCAGGGACTTGCTTTCAGGCAACATGGAGGGGATGAGGACTTTGGAAGGACACACGAGACAAACTGACCGTGGACATGTGTGTTGGGGCTGGGTGCTGATGGGGACACTGGTTATTATGGTTGTTATGGGAAATCTTCATAAGATGCTTATTTTTTAAAGGTTAGCTTTGGAGTGAGGAGAGGCCCAGCTGTGTGGCTGGATCCCTGCAGGCTCCACCTCTGCACACTTCTGCTTGACTCCGGACACACTGTGCTCGGGGAGGGCTGAGCCGGAGAGCTCGTCCTCTCTGCTTTTCAATTTTGCATGAGGCCATGTGCACTCGCCTCTCTTCACCAGGACACCACCAGCAGCTGTCTCTGTGGAAAGGCTTCAGATTGTAGTGGGTCATTTCAGAGTTTCACTAGAATTGCTGCTGTTTCCCGAACCCAGGCACCACACACGTTGTGCATGTGTTCACTTTGATCTTCTGTTTAATACAGAACATAATCTTCAAAACCGTGACGGCGTGCCTGAGAATACCTAGGCTTGGAGAGGGGCCCTGCTGAGAGAGAGGCAGAGACCTTGGCCCCGTGGCCTCCCTGGGATGTGCTTCTGGGCTGCTTCTGCTGGCACAGGTGTGTGAGTCACCAGCAAGGCCTACACAGCCCAGTGGCTCCAACTCTCCACGGGGTCAGAGTCCTGCACTGAGTTCAGTTCTGCGATCTGTATGGCCATCTGGGGGCCACAGTCAGGACTTAAAGATGTGCCTGTGCACTGTGGTCGCGTGTGGCCATTAGTCCACGCCTGTGCCCTCGTGCTGTCTGGCTGCCACCCCTGGTCCTCCTGGTGGCTGGTTGCTCTCTGGCTCCCTTTCCATTTCTCTGATGGTCAGTGGAAGCTGTTAGTTCATTTCCAACATTGGACAAGTGTCAGCTGCTTAGCTGGACTCATGGGTTTTGAGGGGAGGATTGAGCTGACGGTGGTGACACCAGTGATTTCTCCACTGTCACGGTAGATGGCACAGATATTCCCTCTTTCACGGAGGTGGCCCTGAATGGTTGGCCAAGCTAATTTCAAAGCTAAATGGAATGTATTTCTCTGTCTGGAAGTGGTATATGAAAAGCTCCTACTGAAATGACATTTTTTCAGAATTTGTCTGTTAAGGCACGTAAGCCCTGAGTGCTAAAGTTTCCCTACATGGAAGATGGTCACCTCCTGGGATGGAAGCACACAGCACTCTGGCTCCTTCTGTTGTATGCAGACACGCCCATGGGAGCAGAGGCAGCATTCTATGGGCACCTGCACCAGGGAAGGCGTTTGCCAACACAGGCTTTAAACTCTCACCACCACCATCTGAGGGTTGTAGTTTTGACCTTTGTTGCCCAGCAGACAAGTCACATGGCTCCCTTGGGTCAGGTCGGAGGTAGTGGGGGGCAAGGTCTGGCTGCTCTCGCCCTCCCGCCCCCAGTGGCTGCCTCCTCTCCCTCACATGTGCAAGCGTGAGCTCACCCGTCCTCACACCTGCATGTTGTGCGTGTGCCCACACCACGTCAGGGAAAACCCATGTGGCCCCTTGGCACTCTTGGGCGACCCTCCTGTGGCCACTCAAATTCGACCCCAGAGCAGCCGGGTCGGTGTCTTCACTCCCCAGACAATCAGGGGCTCAGATAAAATAACGCTTCCCGTTGATGGGCACCCGGCAGACAGGGCTGTTAGTTTATGTAGCTACAGGCAGAGTCGACTGCAAAATTTTGATCACTTTAATTTACTATATCCAGCAGCCTGCTGTACTCGGCCAGCACTTTTATCAAGCCCTGTGAGGAGGTATTGATTTTTTTATTTTCTATGTAGGATAAGAAGACAGAGAGTTAGGAACAAGAGTGAATGAAGAACTTTCCTCAGATTGCGGCTCCCGCTGGCTTATTGCATCCTGTCGTTTGCAGTTTCAATGATGTCCAGCGTGTCAGGGGTGCTTGGAGCAATAAACAGGCCAAGTAACAATGGAAGGCCAGACGGGAAAGGTTGAAAAAGGAGAAAGAGGCAGCAAAGAAAGTGAGAAAGTGCATGTGAGAAATAGGGGGAAGCAGAGATGGAGAAAAAAGCGTGCGCGGTGTAGGCAGCCCGACAGCACACTCCGTTAAAGTCTCCGTGAATGGCCATGACAGTTTTTCAGGGAAGAGCTGGGCTGCAAAATCTACAGAAGCACAAGCAGCAAAGCCTTCATCTTATTATTTTCTTCCTAAGCCTAACGTAGGTGCGTCCCTCTACCACAAAAGCCCCCACAGCAACAAACCAGAACAGCAACTGCGGAACAGCCTGGGGACTTGAGGAGAGAGCGCTGGGGACGCCCACAGGGCCTGGGGGCTGCAGCAGGTGCATGAGACAGGATTGTCCTCAGCGCATATGCTGATGGGTGCCTGGCCCCAACGTCCCAGCCAGTCCAAAGCCCCTTTCTACTTCCTGGCTTCTCAGAGAGTGTAATGAAATTTGACACAAAATAAAGGCTAATGTAAGCTATTTTAATAATGTGATTTCTTTTATACTGTGGTGGAAGTAGAGAAAATGGGATGAGGAACAATCCCAGGAGTTTAGGGCTCAGTTTCTTATTGCTGTTTGCAGAGCTCCCTGATTTGATTTGCTTAGTAAGAGGCCTCACACCCTATCTTTATCCATCCTTCAGGCTCTGCAGATGGCCCCACGCGTGGAGCGTCCAGACAGAAAATCTCCGTGCAGCTCACGTCCAGTCAGGAGTCCTGCCAGTCCGGTCCTGGCTCATAGACTCACGTCCCAAAGCCAGGCCGTGGGCTCAGCATTTATGAGCAGCACTGGTGCTTACTGTTTCCAGCACTGTCTGGAGGTCAAGATGTTAGTGAGGAGGCACGGAATGGCCTCATCGCTGTGTTTCATTTAGACGATTTGTAACAAATGGCCCCAGGGTCCGTGACCCTGAACAACGTGGACCTCTGGCTGTTTGGATGGGGAGGTGGAGTCTGGAGAGATGGATGAGCTAAGTGTAGCACAGCACAGGACAGGGTGCTGAGGACAACATCAGCTTCGGCCACAGCGAGGAGATACTAACTCAGCTGTGCCACGTTTGGGTTGTTGTCGGAGACGGTGACCTCACATGAGGATGGGTGGCAGAGCAAAGCAGAAACTAGCACAGGAGGGCAGAGACAGATTTTTAAAGCACACACACACACCTCTTACTACTTTTAAATATTTATTTGAGAGTACTCCAAATCCACATCAAAAAGCTAGAGTTGTCTGTGCAATCACTAGGTCTTCCTAAGCCTAACCCCTGACACGCTGGATTTTCTTCAGAAAATCCAAATCGTTTTTTTAAAACATTGAATTCCATTCCCAAGAGACATTACTGCTGGGGCGTGTGACTCCAGTGCTCAGTTTACTTGTAAACTCACAGGTTGTCAACAACAAATAGTATTTGGGCAGTTACGTGTACCAATAAAACAAACAAACACACAAAAAACCAAACAACAACCAAAGACTATTTGGGAACCTAATATTTGGAACGTGTTTATTTTTTAGTACTACAAGTTATGGCTTTTGATTGTAGGAAAGCCTTGACTTTTTTGGTGCTTCAATCTTTAAATTTGTGAGCGGGATGGTAAGTGTGCAGGGTGCCTGGTGCAGCCCTGAGAGGCTCTCTGTTGTCCATGGTTGCTGTGTCACAGTTGGGTTGTCTTTCCTGTGTCTGTGGCTGTCCTAGAGCTGCTGTTGGTAAATACTTACTGTAGGAAGGGACTGTGAGAAATGGTTTGCAAAATAATAATGTGAAATTCCTTTTAAAATGGTTTTGGTAAAATATGAAGCTGAATCAGAAGTGGTATAAATTAGACTTTAAATTAGGACTTATGTTAAAATCTTCAGGGTCAACATTTGACTACCAAATAAAGATAGTTGTTGATCATGTTATAAATACGTGGAACTTTAAGTCTGATAATGTAATTTGGTGCTTTCACTTTCTAAAAAACATCTTTAACTGTAAAGCTCTACTTGCTCTATGAAAATCAATGAAAGGGATCTGTGATCAACCAAATAATTCTTGGTGATCAGCAGGTGCTTATATAGGTATTGAGGCCTAATTTGATTGGAGTGAAATTTCAGTAAATATACAACTATAAAAAATATGGTTTGCCAACACTATTATGTATCTTGCCAAGAAATTGATGTCTTGTTATTAAATGAAATGAAGTCAAGTCACCCCCGCCCAATGTCCATGGAAATTCATGATGAGGACAGGCAGAGAGAGGGACAGATGAGGACAGGCAGGGAGAGGGATAGACAGAGGACAGGCTGAGAGAGGGACAGACGGAGGACAGGCAGAGAGAGGGACAGATGAGGACGGGCTGAGAGAGGGACAGACGGAGGACAGGCAGGGAGAGGGATAGACAGAGAACAGGCTGAGAGAGGGACAGACAGAGGACAGGCAGGGAGAGGGATAGACAGAAGACAGGCTGAGAGAAGGACAGATGGAGGACAGGCAGGGAGAGGGACAGACGGAGGACAGGCTGAGAGAGGGACAGATAAAAGCATTTCGTGTGCTTGACAGTCAAGTGCTTCTGTAGAGCTCCAAGCAGCCAGGTGAAAATGGTTTATCTGACTCGTAACACATTATTAGGGAGTTGTGGGCTCTTTGTCCCTGGAAGGGTGTAGGGACAGCAGAGACAACCATGTGTCTCAGTTTGTTCCAGCTGAATTGTGGGGAGCAGTGGGCTCGACATGGATCCCTTTTAGGGCCCTGCCATTCTGCAATCACCCAGACCTTCTGGGATTGCAGGCTGTAGAGGCAGAGAGGGACCCTGTCACTGTGGGGGCTGTATTTGCTGCTGCTGTGGTTTACTTGTGTAAGGAAATTCATTTAAAATGTAGGTGCCTCAAGCTACCTCCCATTTGATCCTGCAATCCCATTACTGGGCATTTACCCAGAAGGAAAAAAATCCTTTTATCATAAGGACACTTACACTGGACTATTTATTGCAACTCAGTTTACAATCACCAAAATGTGGAAACAGCCTAAATGCCCACTGACCTAGGAATGGATTAATAAGCAGTGGTGTATGTACACCATGGAATACTATTCAGCCATTAAAAAGGGAGACTTTACAACCTTTGTATTAACCTGGATGGAAGTGGAAGACATTTTTCTTAGTAAAGCATCACAAGAATGGAGAAGCATGAATCCTATGTACTTAATTTTGATATGAGGACAATTAATGACAATTAAGGTCATGGTGGGGGTGGGGGAAGGGGAGAGCAGAGAGAGAGAAAGAAGGAGGGAGGGGTGAAGAAAGGAAGAGCAGAGAGAGGGAAGGAGGGAGGGGGTGGGGCCTTGATGTGTGCCACACCTTTTGGGGGCAAGACATGATTTCAAGAGGGACTTTGCCTAACAAATGCAATCAGTGTAATCTGGTTTATTGTACCCTCAATGAATCCCCAGCAATAAAAAATAATAATAATAAATTAAAAAGAAAAAAGGAAAAAAAAAATTTAGGTGCCAGGGATAAGAAGAGAGAGTGACAACACAATCGAGATAGAAGCACAGTGCCGTGTGCTGGTGAAGGGGCCACAGGCCCTGCTCTCATTTGTGGCTGGACCTCTCTCAGAGAAGACAGGTTCCCCATCCCTCCAAAGGCTGTCAGGGCAGTGAGCTGTGTTTGCAGCAGAGTTTCCTGGACTCTGAAGCACTATTCACACATAAGAGCTTCCCCCCTTCAGTTCCCTTTTCTCTTTGACTTTGTGATGGAAATTCGGCATTTTCACTTGTTAATTGTCCCCCAGATGCACCATACTTTTTTTAAAGTAAGAAGATTAATATGTAGCTGTAGATTCTGGAATCATTTAAAGTGCTTTTTGAAAATCTGACCCATCATAACAGTCAGATGCTCTCAGCAAATGATAACAATGAAAATAATAATGACAACAATGAATGTTAAAAATGGAAACAGGCACATTACAATTAGAGCTCAGCATTAGCTGCTGTTAAAGAAAGACTTTCTTAAAAAGACATTTCTTTTCATTCAAAATATAGACCTGAGCATTTAACTAGAATCAATCAGAAGAAAATACAAGTGAAAATGGAATAAATGGCTTCAGTTTGCCCAGGTTATTTCTAAACGTAATGCAAAGATGTAATAGAAATAATTTAGACATATGGATAAGAACCTTCAAATCAATAGTGCTTGCAGTGCTTGGAACATATGCTGATGCAATCAAACAGAATTGAATTTCATACAAATGTTGGCAAATCTATATCCGATTATCACAGCAAAAACTTCATTTTCATTGATTTATAATGTATTATTATTGTCTCCACCAAACCGCCATAGACAGCCATTTAACAGCTGCCAAGGGCCTTCAGGGTAGATAAAGGCTCTTGCTGACGGGGGTGGGGCATGGACGTTTAAGAGGCCAATAACTCACCAGGCGGCAGGTGCAGTGTCCCAGAGACTCTTCACTTGATCCTTTTAACTGCATCAGATAATTCTTGGAGACTTTTGGTGAGATGGGGATGTTGGCTTGATATTCATACACGAATCAAGGAAAAAGGAAATTGTTTTATAACATGCAAATGTTTAGCAAAAATGAGGCCTAACAGAACCATGAAATACACACACAGAGCTATATCCCTATATCTACTCTACCTCTGGATCTATAATCTGTAGCCATAATACCCATCTGTACCTGTCACTTCTGCACACTGTCTCTATATCTCTCTACGACGGTGAAGAAAATGCTAGGCTGATATTACTTTTAGGGAACTCGACTCCTGGCAGCTGCTGCCCGCTGAGACCGTGGCGTCTGCACCCCAAAGAGGTTGGTCTGCGTGCTCCACTAGAATGGTTTCCCTCCCCAGTTGCTTCTTTCTTCGACGTCCATAATCACAGATGATTTTCTAGCATAGCTGGAGCAGTTAAGATTCTGCTCCTTTGAAAGAGAATTATAGGAAGAGTTATTCTACCCATGAACTTTTTTAAAAAACAGAAATGAAATTTATACTGAATTAGGTTGTTATGTTAGGTTTTAGCTAATGGGGGGAAGAAATAGACTAGAGAATTTGGTGTGTATTATATTCTTTCGTTGAAAGTGAAATTTTTGGTCAAAAGTAGAATAATAAATTATTGTGCCTGTCTTAAAACGTGACCTTTCCTCACTTTGACCTCAGGTGGCACTCTGGGGAGCCGGGTGCAGAGCCCAGTGCATGGAGCCTTAGTCCCTGGCGCCTGGCTCCTTCAGGCTCCGTGTTTTGAGACCTGTTGCCGTGGTCACATCCATCACTGCTTCCTCCCACCACTGCTGAGTTATTTTTGCTGCTGCTTCCATATCTCCTGCAGTCTCCTTTTTCTGGGGCATGAGGACCAAGCTCGAGTTTGGAGACTGGAAGTAAACAAGATAAACAAAGGATTTTAGAGACACCCAACCCCACAGTGGCTACCACTTACTAGCATAGTAGTGACCTTATGGAGTTTCCCTCAGGGGGTCTGGATTCCCCTTCCTGCCTCTCCCCATAATCCTCACTGTGTCCTTAGCATCATCCACCTCCCCGGGTGTCCTGTGGAGAGAGCTAGCCCAAATCCCTGTGCTTTCTTACAGAGACAGACAATTGATTCAGGGGTCCTCAAAATACGGCCCACAGGCCCCATGCGGTGGTGTGATTGTGTTTGTTCCCGTTTTGTTTTCTTACTTCAAAATAAGATATGTGCAGTGTGCATAGGAATTTGTTCATAGTTTTTTTTTTTTTTAAACTGTAGTCCTGCCCTCCAACGGTCTGAGGGACAGTGAACTGGCCCCCTGTTTAAAAAGTTTGAGGACCCCTGCTAATTCATCCAGGAATGCAGTAGACTCACAAGAGCCAAAATGAATTTGAAAAAGAATGCAATTATAAGGTTCTCATTTTCTGATTTCCAAATGCCGAATAGCAATCAGGACAGTATGGTTCTGGCATAAAGATCAATGGGTTACAGTTCAGAACCCCAAACAGGCTTACATAGTCAGTTGATTTTTGACCAGAATGCTAAGAAAATTCAATCAAGCATTTCACCAAGTTGTACGGAGACGTCTGGATTTCTACCTACAAGAAAGTGCAGTTGGGCCCCTACCCCACCCCCCAAGAACCACTCTCGTGAACCAGACCTAACCTTCAAGCCTTCAGAAGCCCAGGAGAGAGCTGCTGTGCCCTTGGGTCACCTGAGGCCTCTCAGCATGCCACAAGCAACAAAAGCAGACAAATCAGACTTCATCAAAATTAAAGATTTTCTGTTGAAAACAGTAGCATCAAGCACATAAAAAGACAACTCACAGAACAGAAGAAAATATTTATAGATTATGTGTCTGATAAGGGACTCATCCAGAATATATAGAGAAGTCTTAGGACTCGAAAATAACAAGTAGCCCACCTTCGACATGGGCAAAGGGTTTACACAGACATTTCTCCAGAGAAGATTTACTAATGGCCAGTGAGTGTGCAGGTTTAGGAAATGTTCAATTAACACGGCCACCTGCGTTCAGCATGCCGGGGCCCCGGTGGGCTCTGGGTGCACAGAAGTGGACTGGGAGCTCGTCGCACAACTGGTTGGGTCCCGGAGCCTTTTCCTCAGCGTGTCCTGAGCAGTGCTGCCCTGAGCAGCGTTCCTTGGGCCCCTTGACGTTGTCTTCATCTTCTGTTCAGGCTGCTCACGCAGAGCCTGAGTCTGGGAAGTTCGTGCATGGCACAGCACAGAGCTCAGGGTCTGGACAGGCTGGTTCATCATGTTTAAATAGTTGCTAAGGTATAATTTCCATTATATTGAATGTAAACTTTAAAAATTAAACTTCTGTAGTACTGTTAAATTGTATCTCGTGGAATCTAAACACTATAGCAATTTGATACATGCTGTTACCCATTCAATATAAACATAAGACAGGTTGGTGGGGTGGCTCACGCCTGCAACCCCAGCACTTTGGGAGGCTGATGTGGGAGGATCACTTGAGGCCAGTTTGTGACCAGCTTGGACAACACATTAAGACACCATCTCTACAAAAAATATAGACAATTAGCTGGGTGTGGTGGCATGTACCTGTCTGTAGTCACAGCTACTCTGGAGTCTGAGGCAGGATTGCTTGAACCTGAGAGGGTGAGGCTGCTGTGAGCTGTGATGACACTGCTGCAGTCCAGCCCGGGTGATGGAACTAAACCCCGTCTCAAAAAATGGGCAAACAAACCACACCAAACCCCCATAGAACAGATTCCTCTTTGAAAGTGGAAGATTAATACTATTTCTTTTTTCCCCATAAACTTGTATTTCTGTCTCTCTTCCCAACAGAGATTTACCTATTACACACTTATGATATGTACCATATTGTTTGATTTTTTTTTTTTGTCCATTATCTTTTCATACTTCTCTGTCAGGCAAATACACCTGCATCTAAAGTTAAAATAGCTGAAAAAAAAGTGTGTTTTCATAAAGCTCTTATTTTTTCCTGGACCTGTCAGTAGAATTATCATTAGTGCATAATTGATCAAAAAACCAATTTGTAAAACCTGATCAATAATTCCTAATCATCTTTGATAGCTGTTAAACAAACTAACCGCATGCACATTGATGAGAGAGGTGAGTGTTCCCTCCATGGAGTTGTGTATTTGTAGACAGACGCTACTTGCTGCTAGAGAGGGATTGTGTTCTTGCAAACGCAGAGGAACTTGTTAATGTGAGTTTGTAGACAGGGAACTGTGTTGTGTCAATAGCGTTTAATATTTGGAACTCCTTTTGAGTTATATGCCAATAATCAGTGGTGATCTGACATCCAAATAGGCCACGGCTCAGTGAGGTCCTCTCCCACTCTGTTGAGTGCAAAGACACGGAAACCACCGCAGGGGCTGGTGACATAGCGGTCACAGTCACTGGGTGTTCAGTGTCACAGCTGGCCCTGGGCTTCCACAAAATGTTTTCACCCCCAAAGCCCACACGCCTCATCAGACATGGCCAAGGAGTGGGACCTGCCCTCACTGGCTGGCACTGGAGCAGTCCAGCCTGAGGAGACCATGATACAGAATCTGGGGCTGGAGATCGGTCACCTGGAGACCATCCATGAAACTGACCAGTTGAAAGCTGTAGCTTCACCTCTATTGTCCCAGGATGGAAATGCCCAGGCCCATCTCACCCCAGAAGATTCTGTGCTCAGGGAGGCTTGGTACAGGGCCTTTGTGGGGTTCCTGGCCGCCTGCCTGTACTCAGGACAAAGCCATCTAGTAAGTGCGTCAGTTTTTCTGACTGTGGGGCCGGAGGGTCCTTACCTTGCGGCTCAACCCTAACTGAGAGACCCAAAGACCTTGCAGCTCCTCCAGCCTGTCCATCCATCTCTCTGTCATTAATTTCTTCCAAACCCACTCATGGGTAAGAATTACAAAGAAGACATGGGTCTTGTCCCTAAGGGGTGTGAGATCTGGTGAAAGAGACAGGTGCAGATGTCTGTAATGACCACCCAGTGTGTCAGGCAGTGGTGGCACCAGGCCTGGAATTCTCAACGTGGAGGGCTGGAAGGGATGCTGGAGCTGCCTCCTGGAAAGGGCACTCACCAGGACCAAAAGACACGCAGACCATGTGGGGGCCTGGGAAACGGAGGGGAGAGCCAGCGGCCCCCAGGAAGACAACTGCAGTTCCCTTTGGCTGTGGTGTCAAGTTCAAGGCTGGAGTGTCCTGGCAAGACAGGATAGGTCACAGTGCCAGATCTGCACTATGCCAAAGGGGTTGGTGCCAACCCTGAAGGAGTGACACGACCAGCTCTGTGTGTGGTGGTCATGGTGGGGACAGATTAGGCTGGGACGGTGCATGGCATGTTGTGGCACATAGTTAGGGGGGATGAGGCCATGACATCAGGCTCTAGGGGGGATGAGGTCATGGCACTGGGCTCCAGGGGGCTATGATATTGGAAGGGATCAACTGTCACTGGAGGAAAATCCTGAGAGCCACAGGTGGAGAAACAGGGACATGAAGATGGGCATGACCTGAAGGAAAGTGGAGGCGTGTGGCTGAAGGACCGAGCTGAGGGAAGGAGGGCTTGGATCAGCGGTTACACTTTGCCGTTTCCATCTGCTCTAGACAGGTGATAGTGGAACAGGAATCTGTGTGGAGGAGGGGTGATGACAGCAGTGTCCCCAGGTGACAGAGGAAATGTGATGGGCGAGCTGGGCACACAGACCAAGGCAGAGGTGCTGGCAGGGCAGGCCAGGTCTGCAGCCAGAGGGTGCTGAGCATGATGGGGCAGGGCACGGCCATTGCCCAGCAAGAGGCCTGGCAGCAGGGCCAGGCCAGGGAATTCTCCACCCAGTATTGGCTGTGGTGAGAAAGGTTAAAGATAATGAATGAGTGGGCAGCTCAGTGTGAGAGCCCC
>CAUYPK010081240.1:0-12970 GCA_963574355.1 Loris lydekkerianus
TTTGACACAACCTTAAAAAAACCCCAACCTCTGGGGGTGCCCGGCTGGGTGTTTCCCTTGAGGTCAGCAGGTTTTTTCTAACCTGATGAGACACAGTACTCCACCTCCACCAAGTATATAAGAAAGACAAAAATGCTATAAATCAAAACAAGCAAACAAAAAACTTTACGGGATAAGATTGGGTGAAAAACCAAATAATAGGGGTAGAAACACTAGCAAAAATGAAATTCTAGTTATTGAAAAAGGCAGCAATGGGAAATTGTATTTAAACTAGAAAAATGGAGAAAGAAAAGAAAAAATCTGTAAGAAAAAGGTTGAAATTAAAAAACAAAACAACAACATCAAAATAAATAAAAAACAAACAAACCAAAAAAAACAACCAAAAACAAAGCAGTATATATATCTTGTTGAGTATTGTCTGGGGAGCAGGTGGTCTTCCGGGGTATGAGATGTTAATCACAATGCTGATATGGACTGGAGGCCTCCACTGATTTCTCAAACTGCACAGGGTAGACACCCTAATTCTCTCCTCAGCCCTCTTAAAAGATACTTTAAACTTCTAAACTTGCTAAGCAGAAGCTTTCCCAGGAAAGTGCTTATTGCTGGAATCTCCCCTGAGGTGGCAATCCACTTACCCAGTGTGCCAAAACCGGTCTCACTCTGCTCCTGAGGGTTAGGACTGTAAGGTGGCTCAGTCTCCGCTTTTAGGCTGCTCAGTCACTAGGTTACTAGTTCCTGCCTGATCCTTGCTCTGCAACCCTGAGGGTGGACCTTGCTGAGCCAGTTCTCTCTCAATGGCTCCCTACTTCCCACAGCCAAACACTATTAGCTCCGTCCAGCTTAGTGGCTCACTCTGGGGTTCTAGACAATGCCCAAAGTTCTCCGCACTCCTGCTCGAGCTCTCTCCAAGGCAGTTCAACTGAGTGCCAAGTTCAAAAACACTAGAACAGTTCACAGGTAAGGCCTTTCTGGTTTGCAGTCTCGCTGCTACTGTACTTACAGCTGTCGGTGGGATTAGACCGATTGAACACATGCAACCACTTGCCAGTTTTCCACAGTTTTTGTCCTCCTCTTGGGGTCCAGAAGTCTCTCATTGACTGCCTGTATCCTCAAAGGGATGATTATAGGAAGATCCCACCAGCCAGGGATGCCTGGAGTCTTATCTCCCCAGACTCACAGTTCCCAGATGCAAGGAAGCTGTTACTCGGCTGCCATCTTGCTCTCCTCCCCCCGTCCTTTGTTCTTTGTACAACAGGAAATGGTTTAATATACAACCAGGTAGGTGGAGGTATAGGGAAGAGGTCTAAGAGGTCTAAGAGGTCAGTGTGGGCAGAAGTCATGAGATTGTCTTTGGCAGAGATGGGGTTGATCAAAACCATCAACTATACAATATCCTGAAGCTGAAAATATTCCCTTTAAAAGGTTCTGTATTTCTACTTATGCGGAGTACAATGGTGCTTTGGGATGGGACACCACCACTCTCCTTACTTGCCTTTTTCTTAACCACTTGTCCTCATTCTTTTGATGTGGCCTTGGGAACAAGCACTGAGCTTTTTTTTTTTTTTTTTTTTTTTTAGAGACAGAGTCTCACTCTATCTTCCTTGGTAGAGTGCTGTGGCATCACAGCTCACAGCAACCTCCAGCTCATAGGTGGTTCTCCTTCCTCAGCCTCCTGAGTAGCTGGGACTACAGGTGCCCACCACAATGCCCGGCTATTTTTTGTTGCACTTTGTCTGGGGCTGGGTGTGAACCCGCCACCCTTGGTATATGGGGCCAGTGCTCTACTCACTGAGCCACAGGCACCATCCCAAGCACTGAACTTTTGGTAACAGATTTTGTTATTCCTGGGCAGGCATATCACCCATGGATACCTGTAGAATGGTACCTATGATTGCTGCTGGAAGCTGCAGAAAGCAGTCCTAGGCCAAGCCATGGGTCTTCACTGGGAGGAGCAATGTCTTTTTCTTTGGATATAGAGTCTTACTTTCTTCCTCTCAGTAGAGTGCTATGGTGTCTGTGGATAGCTCACAGCAATCTCAAACTCTTGGGCTTAAGTGATTCTTTTGTCTCAGCCTCCCAAGTAGCTGGGACTACAGGTGCCCACCACAGCACCTGACTACTTTTTTGTTGCAATTGTTATTGTTTTTTAGCTGGCCCAGGCTGGTTTTGAACCCACCAGCCTCAGTGTATGTGGCAGGTTCTGTTGCGTGAGGGATCGTGGAGTGGCTGTCATCACAGGTGTAAGCCCGTTACTGAAATGATATGAAAGCAAGATACGACTACAAGCTCACAGTGGCAAGCAGTGATATTCTTTATTTCCAGCCAGCTTAAATAGTCAATTAGTCACATACATACTGTTGATCTATAATCACACAGTACTTTACATAATATATTGCAAAACTTGATTAATCTTTTCTTGGTACTTGCCAATCTACTGATTAATTGATATACATTTTTCTAACTCAAAAATAACTATCATATGAAACATACATCAGCTACTTTGCTCATAAGCTGATAAGTCACAAGACCACAATAAAGAAAGAGTAGATTGTTCCTTTAGATCTCTGGAAACCTATAATGACCTGAGGGGTAGAAACTTATTATCTTGCTTAACTATGGTCCAGAAGCCGTTCAGCTTATTGATTACATGACTTGCATGCATCAGCCTCTGGGATGTATCTCTGGGGGTGGAGTTTTCTGCTCCAAAGGCCCCAGGCTTAACAGCCACATAGTTGTGTCACTGAGGTTGAGCTTTTACCTCCAAGCGTCAGGCTTAACAACTTGGTTTACCGAGGCAGCCAGGCCTGCAATGAAACCTTTTTGTCAGTGAGAAATTGAAATGGCTTTTCTCAGGAAGCTTGAGCACAGAGCATATAGGCTTTTAGCTTATAGCTTCCCTACCCATTGAGCTACAGTAGCTGCCAAGCAACGTCTTTTTGAGGTGAGAGAGTAAAGAATGGCCCCTAGCATCTTCCAGGGTTAATTTTAGCTCTGAATAACTCCTGTCTCTGTACCTCTGAAGCTCCCCCACAACCTGAAACTTGTTGAGGGGAAGGAAACAGATCTGGGAAGAGTCCAGACGGCCTCAGACACTTGTTTGATTAAGTTCCCTGGCATGCATACCAAGACCCTAGAATTCTCCATTTGGGGAGAGTTTTGAAACTTCCAGTCCTCTGGCAGGGCATTTGTTTGGAGCCCTATTATAGGGCATTTGTGTGGAGGTGACATTTGAGGTGGAAGTCATAAGGTTGAGTAGAACTAGGAAACCTGGTTTGGATTTAGAGCTCATTAGTGGGTCCCAGGGATTGGGTGAACTGGGGCAACTACTTGGGGAAGGATTTGAATAATCCAGCCCTGTGGCAGGGTACTTGTTTGGAGGTGCCATTTGGGGTGGTGTTTATCTTCTTGGATCCGCATTTGATTATAGTCTTTGACATTTTGTGTTGTGGATCCTTTGTATTACCTGTGGATCCCCTGTATTGTTTGTGAGTTTCCCTGCAACATAGGTAAGTTATATCTGGAAGCCCTTTGGGGAAGAATCTTGGCTGAATGGCCAACTTTTAGCTATAGTCTATGTGTAAAAGAGAATGGTGTTATTGTAATCCAATGTATGTGCTGGAATGTGGGGAGAAGTTGCTGTTGAATGAAACCTTGATTTATTATACTGTCTTACAACTGAAATTGTTTTGCCAAAGGTCAGGTAAATGGAATGAGAGCCCATGTGTATTATGGTATAGGGAGACTTCCACTGGCAGTAGATGAGACAGTAGATCCCACGTGAAAAATCAACTGGGTTGGAGCTCATGAACCCATACCCCTGCTACCCACTACCTACCTGCCAGGGAAACTGCTACTGGAACAGCTATGCCTAAGTTCATGAATGGAATCAGCTTTCTCCCTCACCCTCACTGGCACTCTGTAGCCAGCTGCGGCAAAGTGCCAGGTTGGGTCATGACCCTAGGAATGGACCCAGTGGGAGGGGATCCGTGCTGCTGAGTGAGGGAGAAATGGAGTGAGGCAGGTGAAGGAATGACCATTGTTTGCCCTGGGTGCATGTGCACTCAGCAGGAAGGTGCCAGTGCCAGCTGGGCTACCAGGGGAAGGAACACCCACCACAGCTGGGATGATCCATGGAAAAATGCACGATTGAATTTGTACAGATACGGGCCCCTGTGGAAAGCCTTTAGGTGTCTGGACTCAGTAGACCACAGCTGGGGGCGACTGCCACTCACTGGTATCATCTTGTTGCATGAGAGGGGTGAAAGTGGGGGCAACTGGAAGTAATTCTTCAGTACCACACCTACTAGGTTATGACTCAGGGGAGAGAATAGTTTGTTCCTCTAAGACCCAGCAGGAAACTCAATTTGGGCAGTGGGCACCCATACCTGTTGCAGGGTAATTTATGTAAAATCAGTGTGCTTTTTGTTAAAAGGAAAGACACTGAGGAAAGAACATTTCCCCCAAATTACAAAAAGGCTGCAGGTAACAAAAAACCTCCAGGAGAGTTCACATTCAGAACTCAGATGATGAAGGAGGGGATCCAGGGTCCCCTGCCTTACTAGAGGTTCCCTCATGCCCCATAGGATCCCTGCGTGAAATTGATAGTGGAAATTTGATTGGTGATAAGCCACATGAGTAAAAGCAGTCTGGGGCTCTTCTCCCTTCTTTTTCTGCTACTTCCCTGGCCCATGGCACTAGCTGAGTGTGCCACTCTGTGAGCCAGGCAGAGGGTTGAGGGGAAGGCCAGGCAGTAGTGAGTAATCCATAGGCAAGTGGCAGCTGAGGAACTTGCCAGCAAGAGACTATGAGTGGTACTTAGTTGTATTTGAACAGCCGGATCCCAGAACTAGAGTGGCTCTGTGGCACTGCTGGATTGTGTTGCTTCAGGGGTTTAAAAAGAATGTCCTGCCACGTTTGGTGGAGATGCTGGGGAACTGGTGTAACCAATGGCACATATTTGCAAACATCAGTTTACTTATATGGCATTCTAAATTAGTAAGGAAACCTGCAGCAATTGCATGGGTTCCTAGGAATGGCAAGGTTCACTCACATCTGGATACCAAACTTTGGACTAATAGCAAAGCCCTAGTACAAGGCTCTTAAAGAGACAATTGTAGGGCCCTTTATCTAGACCACAGATGTTCAAAATGCTTTTGAAGAACTAAAGCAGTCTTATGACTGCTCCCACTTTGGGGTTGCCTTAGTATGGATGCTGCAAGTTGTTACTAAAGACTGTGTCTATTCTCTATCCTGATACTCTGTTACCAGCCAAGGAAAAATAAGCTTTCACAGCACTACTCCTTAGAGATTCTGGAAGCTGTCTGTTCTAGCAGGATGGATCTGTCAGATCAACCAGTGCCAATCCACACTGGGATCTTTTCACTGACAGGAGCAGCTTTATGGACAACAAAGGGATGGATATGCAGTGATCATGGCAGTGGCACTGACACCTGGGACTTCAGCTCAGAAAGCTGAGCTGATTGGTTCAACCAGAACAACTCTTCATTTATCAAGAGGGGGAAAAAGGCAAATATTTATACCAACTCTAAATGTGCTTTTTTGATTGTGAATGCTCATAGTACCATTTGGAAGAAAAAGGGTTCTCCTGATGGCAGGAAATAAGGGTATTAAGTGTATCAGGCAACTGGTGGAGCTGCTAAGGAGGCCACTAACATCTTTAAAACTAAAGATGGGGGTCCTAACATTTGGGATGGCATAGCTAACTAGAAAGAGAAATTTCATGAACTCATTCTCATACCTGAAGCCTTGGTTCAGACCCTTATGAGGCACCTATAAGAATACACACATATAGGTGTGATGCCTTAATCAATTTGGTGGGATCTCATTCAAGAGGACCCTGTTTGTGATGATTTTTAATTTCACCCAGATGCCTAAACTTGTAATAATAGATACCTTTGCAGACTTGTCCTATCCTAACAGAGAGAGAGCATCTAAAGTTGCCAGAATCCTTCTGAAGGAACTTACTCTGAGATGGGCTCCTACCAGGAGCTGGAGGCCTGGGACAGGGCCTTCGCCAAGTTTTTCTGCATATACACTAGTGTGGGGCAGGAGCAAGCCTTGGAGGACAACGAGATAATGGGTGTTAGCAGTCCAGGGAAAAAGGCCAAACAAATGGAGAATGGCATGCTGGTGATAGATGCTGTGGGCACACAGCTGTAGAAATAGCTTGACAGCACAACATATTACTGTATGATTACTTCACGGCAGAGAAGGGGAATCTTTGCTTCTCACTGTTTGCACCTGGAAATGCTTGCCAATGTCCTGTGGTTACCCATGAGCTTGTTTCAGTGGACCCCCAGTGGGAACCTGGTGAATTGTTTCTCCAACGAGGTGGACACAGACTCAGTGATCTCACAGGTCATCAAGATTTTTTTTTTTTTTTTTTTTTGGAGACAGAGTCTCACTCTTTCATCCTGGGTAGAGTGCTGTGGCATCATAACTCACAGCAACCTTAAACTCTTGGGCTCAAGCAATCTTCTTGCCTCAGCCTCCCAAGTAGCTGGGACTACAGGCGCCCACCACAATGCCTGGCTATTTTTAGAGAAAGGATCTCACTGTTGCTCAGGCTGTTCTCAAACTCCTGAGCTCAAGCGATCCACCTGCCTTGGCCTATCAGCCCATCTGATCTTTAATAAACAAGACAAAAGCATACACTGGGGAATAGAATCCCTATTCAATAAATGATGCTGGGAGAACTGGATAATCACATCAAAAGACTGAAACTGGACCCGCATCTGTCACCACTTACAAAAATTGATTCAAGATGGGTAAAAGAATTAAATCTAAGGCATGAAACAATAAAATCTTCCAAGAAGGGTGGCACCTGTAACTCAGTGGGAAGGGCACAGGCCACATACACTGAGGCTGGCGGGTTTGAATCCAGCCAGGCCAGCTAAAACAACAGCAACAGCGGCAATAACAACAACAACAACAACAGCAACAACTAATAGCCAGGTGTTGTGGTGGGCGCTTGTAGTCCCAGTGTCTTGGGAGGCTGAGGCAAGAGAATTGCTTAAGCCCAAGAGTTTGAGATTGCTGTGAGCTTTGACACCACAGCATTCTACCAAGGGCAACATAGTGAGACTCTGTCTCAAAAATAAATAAATAAATAAATAAATAAGCATACACTGAGGAAAAGAATCCCTATTCAATAAACGCTGCTGAAAGAACTGGATAAGCACATGTAAAAGACAGAAACTGGACCTACACCTTTCACCACTTACAAAAATTGATTCAAAATGGATAAAAGATTAAATATAAGGCATGAAATGATATAAATCATAGAAGAATGTGTGGGAACAACTCTTGAAAATGTTGGCTTGGGGAAAGATTTTTATGAGAAAGACTTCTGTGGTAATTGCAAAAACAATAAAAATTAACAAATGGGACTTAATTAACCTGAAAAGCTTCTGCATAGCTAAGGCCCCAACAACCAAAGCAAATAGACAACTTTCAGAATGGGAAAATATATCTGCATATTACAAATCTGACAGAGGCTTGATAAGTAGGATCTACAGAGAACTCACATTAATTGACAAAGAAAAAAAAAGCAAACAATCCCATCTACCACTGGGCAAGAGATATGAACAGAATCCTCTCTAAGGAAGACAGATGAATGGCTAACAAACATTTGAAAAAATGCTCATCATCTCTGATTGTGAAATAAATGCAAATCAAAACCACCCTGAGATATCACCTAACCCCAGTGAGAATAGCCTATATCATAAAGTCTCAAAGCTGAAGATTCTGGTGTGAATGTGGAGAGAAGGGAACACTTTTACACTGTTGGGACTGCAAACTAACACAATCTTTCTGGAAGGAAGTAAGGAGAATCCTCAAAGAACTCAAATCAGACCTCCTATTTGATTCTGCATTCCCACTACCAGGTATCAACCCAGAAGAAAAAAATCATTTTATCTTAAGTACATTTGCACTAGATTGTTTATTGCAGCTCAATTTACAGTCTCCAGGATATGGAAACATTGTAAATGCCCATCAGTCCATAAATGGGTTAATAAACTGTGGTAGATATTTACCATGGAATACGATTCAGCTATCAAAAAGATGGAGACTTTACATATTTTGTATTAACCTGGATGGAGTTGAAACACACTCTTTTTAGTAAAGTATCAGAAGAATGAAAATGTAATTATGCAATGTACTCAGTACTAATATGTAGCCAGTAGACAATCTAACGCATGCCCACATAGGAGAAAAACTCATTTCAGTTCAAGTTGGAGTGAGGGAGAGGGGAGGGGCGGAGGAGTGCTTCCAGTGAATGGGCACAGTGTGGGGGTGTTTGGCACATCTTTTTAGTGTGGGACATAGCTACAAATCAGATTCTACCTAACATATTCAAATAATTTTACCTGATTATTTGTAGCCATACATTAACCTGAAATTAAAAAAAAAAAAATTTAAGCAAGAGAAAACTGTGTGAAGTTAGGAAAGTAAATAAGAATTTGTGTCATGTTTCTGAATATCCATGTGAAATGAGTTGCATACTTTTTTACATCAACATTTTGTCCCTGTGATGATCAGAAAGTCCTGCATATCTGACTGCAATCCTTCCCACTTTATTTTAGCCTGCTTGGTTTGCCTCCTTTTCTTAGATTTCTTGCTGTTCCAAGTTTAATAATTACCTTATCAGAGATGGTTTATCAATATAATCTCACACATTTCAGTGCTTGGACTTTACCTTGCTCTGATTTCCTGCTTCTGTCTACAGAATATGTTAACTTATTTCCTGGAATTAGCATGGGCTTACCTATACACTGTGCTCATCACTTTTCTATGTAGAGAAAATATTTACATATTTAAATTATTTTTAAAAAGGTTTTCTTTTCTCTTTCTTTTTGATGGGTTAATTGGAATTTGTCTCCCCAGTCAATGTATGTGACCTGTGTTTCCATGTAAATTTTTGCCAAAGTCAGCATCAAGCAGTTCCAGGGGAACTATTCTGGATCCCTAATATGTGGCAATGTTCATCTCCACTCTGTAGGTGGGAACATCTGGCAAACAGAGGTGCCTGATTGACCCAGAATCACCTAGGCTGTTGGATACTTGCACAGAATTGACTTTAGTAAGTGTCACTTACTACAACTGATGGAATGTCTATGTCCCCCCCCCAACAAATTTGTATATTGAAACCCTATGTGGTATTTGGAGATGTGGCCCTCAGGACGTGATTAAGTCATGACAGCAGAACCGTCATGATGTGATTAGTGCCCTTATATTAAGTGATGAGAGAGCTGGCTTTCTCTCTCTGCCACATGAAGGTACGTGAAGGTGACTGTCTACAAACTAGGAAGAGAGCCATCATCAGGAACAAAATTGGTCAATACTTTGATCTTAGACCTCTAGAGCTGTGATGAAATAAATTGTTGTCTATGCCAACAGTCTCTGGTAATTTGTTATAGCTGTCAGAGCTTGTTGAAACAGTGGACCTCACAATTCCTGCCTTTTAGAGTGACCCCAAACTTTTTCTTCATGGGGGCCTGCAGCCAATTCTTACTGTCTTTAATTTCTCCCTCTTATGGTAAAATTTTTTTCTGAAAAAGGCTTGGCAAACTTTCAGCATGTATTTTAGAGCAGGAACTACCCCTCTCTGGGAGATTTTTGTTTAAATCCTTATCTGTATTTATAATATGGAAGGGGTTGTTCCCTGAAAAGGAGAAGCAGGCACTAACAAACTGGCAAGGCAATTTGGGGGAGGGGAAAGGAGCCTGGGCCTTTCCCAGAGCTCTCCAAATGCTGCCACATCACAGCCATCTATTCTGTCTCTGTCTATATATCCTCATACACACAGTGCATGAGGCCATGTAGTCAGATAGATCCAGTCTCTGAACCTGGGCCTGCCCAGAGATTACTAGGAGAACTTGGGTGGGCTACTCAGAGTCTCAGTAGCCTCATCTGAAGTCAGGTGACAGCAATCCCTACTTTATAGGACTGAATGTCAGAAAACATGGAGTTCCAGCCTGGCATAGTGCCCAGACTGCAGAGACTTGTAATCTTCCTTTCCTCCCTGCTTCTAAATCCAAATCTGTGAGCAGGGCCATGTTTCCCTTGATGTTTCTATCTTCAGTCCTACCTCCTCAGGTATAAAGGAAAGAAAAAGAAAATGACTTTGAGGTTACCACAATTTGTAATAAGCCAATGTGCCACAAGAAATCTGGAATATGCTGCCTGTAGTGGGTTGAATTGTGTCCACCCAAAACATATGTCCAAGTCCTGACCCTAGTACCTATGAATGTGACTTTATGTGGACATAGGGTCTTTGTAGAGATAATTAAGTTTAGGTTATCCTGAATTTAGACTTGTCCCTAAATCCAATGATTGGTGCCCTTATGAGAGAAAGGAGAGGGAATTTGAGACACAAAGACATAGAAGAGGGCAGAAACTAGAGTTATGTTGCCACAAGCCAAGGAATGTTGGGGCTACTAGCTGGATGAGGCAAGGAAGGATTCTGTCTTAGAGACTCCAAAGTGAGCATGGCCCTGTTGACACCTTGACTTTGAAATTCTGTCCTTCAGAACCATGACAGAATAAGTTCATGTTGTTTTAAGCCACAAAGTTTATGGTAATTTGTTATGGTAGCCACAGGAAACTAATACACTGCGTGAAGGAAGGACAATTACTCATGCATTGACATGTCTAGAGAAACCAGCATGCATGTTTGTTAGTACATTCCCGTCTGGTCTGTTCAAAGCATCAGGAGAAGCAGAAACCCTTCCAGCAGCCATTTAATCTTTCTTCCCAGCTCCAGGCAGAGCTGGCACCTGCACATGGATGCTCCCACCCCATGCCCATGTTGAATGTGATAGAGTTCCTGACTATGATGTGTTATGTGGGGGGCCTCTACATGCCTCCTCACATGCAAGCAGGATAAACACACTATGCAAATAAATGTTCTCATAGAAAGGTCTGGCCTAACGCAAAACAGCAGGTGTGGTAATTGCATTTACCCAGAGACACAAATTACCAGTTACCACTGTGCTAAGAAATAGCTGATTATTTTCCTCTTTGACGAAAAAATTTATTGAAATTGCTTTCAATAAAATAGGATCAACACTTTTCCTTTTAATGCATTGTGTATATCAAAAGAAATGGCTATGTTGAATATTGGGATGAAAATGTGTCAAATGGTTTATGAAGCTAGTATATGATGCCCCATGATCATATCAATGTACACAGCTATGATTTAATAAAAAAAAAAAAAAAAAGAACAAAAGAAATGGAAAGATAAAGCCATTGCCAGTTTTCATTTATATATAGATGTAGGTATTTATGATTGTCCCCTCCCCAGGAGTCACAAATGCAAATAGAAAGGAAAAGTTGTAATATTAAGTATACATGTTTTGAGGGGAAGACAAATAAAAACAAAGTCCTTGGTGGCTCCTATAGCTCAGTAGATAGGGTGCCAGCCACATACACTGAGGCTGGCGGGTTCCAACCCGGCTCAGGCCTGCTAAACAACAATGACAACTGCAACAAAATATAGCCAGGTGTTGTGGTGGTTGTCTGTAATCCCAGCGACTTGGGAGGTTGAGGCAAGAGAATCACTTAAGCCCAGGAGTTTGAGGTTGCTGGGAGCTGTAATGCTACAGGACTCTACTCAGGGCGACAGCTTGAGACTCTGTCTCAAACAAACAAACAGCCCCCCCAAAACAAACAAACAAACAAACAAAAGAACCCAGTCCTTCTGGCTCACATGAACATCTCTACATCTCTGCCTGCAGGCCTCTGGGTGTGTGTGTACAAGGGGGTAACCTGAGGTAGCCACCTCTTCACAACTTTCATCTTATAAATAGTTTCGTGCCCTATTCCTCACCGCTGGAATAAATTCATTTGAAATATCCAGAGTCTAAAAGTACTAAAATGGACAGTGGGCCTAAGCAACACTGATTTATGCCTATGAGGCCCTGGGCCAAAATCAACAAGGAGAGAGCTGTGCTGCTGGCAATGTCATAGTAGTTCATTGTCTATGTTCCGATTTCAATACTACAAAGGTGAGGGGACATTTGTGGCCTGTTTGCTTGAAGCCATTTGGTACCTCAGCTCTGAGGTTTTTGTTGAGTAAAAGGGAGTGGAATGTGTGGAAGTTTTGACAGGAAATTCAACCTCTTCTTCTTAGAGATCTAAAGGGCCTACTTTCCAGAATGATTCCATCTGATACTTAGATAACATTGGATTCTGTTCAACCCTCTCAGAGGAGCTTACTGGCAGGCCTCTGTCCAAACGTAGGGAATATGAACAGAATCTCCAGCTTGTTTTCTTACACAGGAGCCTGAGTAATACTCATCTTGGACATGTTCCATTTAATGTATTTTAATGAAGTAAATTCCTAATTAGTAATAAGCAAGAAGTATTAATAGATCTCTCATGTATTTTGCTATATTTAACTATTCTCTATATGGGTTTCCAAAATCTCATTGAAAGTGAAATGTTTGGACAATATTGTGGAGGGATGGGGATCCTATGGACTCAAGACCACATGTGGCCTTCCAGATCCCCAAGTGTAGCCCCTCCACTGAATCCGGGCATCGCAGAACACATACCTTTATTAAAAGGATTTGTTCTGCAAACTTTGTATTTAGTCAAAAGGCCTCATTCAGGGATGGGGGTGATTGGGTCCTGATGGCCTCATGAATGTATTGATGTCAGTATCACAGAAGCAGGTTAATTATCATAAGAATGGATTGTTACAAAGTGAGTTTAGCCCCTGGTACCTCTCTCTGTATCAAGTGCATGCCTTTGCTTTTTGTCTTCTGCCATGGAATAATGAAGCACAAAGGCCCTAAACAGATGCCAACATCATGCTTTTGGACTCTCAGCCACCAGAACCACTAGTGAAATAAACTATTCTTTATAAATTACCTGATGTGTGGTATTCTATTATAGCAGTAGAAAATGGACTAAGACATCAATGAAATATATATATATATATATA
>CAUYPK010081242.1:0-24579 GCA_963574355.1 Loris lydekkerianus
CCCCAAGCAATTCTAATTCTTAATAAGCTTTTATTTTTATGTGTAAGAATAAAGAAATGATTGGAAGATCACAGATCAACAGTTTCAGATTGTTGGGATATAACCCAGTTATAACCCAAGAATAGAGGGAAGGGGGAAAGGAGGGAGGAGTGAGGTGACCGGAGGGAGAGTGATTGGTGGGATTACACCTGCGGTGCATCTTACAAGGGTACATGTGAAACTTAGTAAATGTAGAATGTAAATGTCTTAACACAATGACTGGGAAAATGCCAGGAAGTCTGTTAACCAGTGTGATAAGGATGTGTCAAACGGTCTATAAAACCAGTGATTGCATGAATGTACACAGTTATGATTTAATAAAATAAATAAAAATTTTTTAAAAGGAAAAAAAAATATGAATTTTGGGAGACAATTCTCATCCCCCCACAAATTGGGAAACAATTTGCTACATACAATCCAGATCATAGCAGTGAACTTGGGCAAGTACCTACCACTCTGAAACCTCTATTTCTTCCTCTGCAATGTGACGTGTAGCAGCAAGACTTACCCCAGTTTGCTGTAGAATTAAATGAGATAACGCAAGGGAGGTGCTGAGCACAGAGTACACGGTGAGAACTCCATACTGTGCACAACCATGTCCATTCTCCACCTGTGCGGGTGTGAAGCAGCTGAACAATTTTTAGTTGCAGAGACTGACCAGCTCTGTTATCCCTTCAAAGAAGAATGCCAGGGCCATCTGCAAAGGGGGCAGTGCACACCATCAGAGAAGCTGGAGGGCTATGGAGAGAAGTGAGGGTAGCATTGCAACCCCTACTCTAAAATGCTGCCCTACTCTGACTCCTCTCATTTTTCATTGTGATTTCTGAACACTACTAAAAGTGACTCAGATGAGCCATTCTTGTAGTGCATCAAAGTCCACCGACCCTGTCATTTTCTGTTGATGGAGGCTGATCCTCATGCCTGGAGAACCATTCTCCACTCTCTGGCTAGCTCCTGCTTCTTCCCTGAGGCCCAGCCCAGCCATTCCCTCCTAGGAACCTCATTTCCTGCCCATCTCTCTGGGTCAGATGCCCTTCTCTACTGGCCCTGTATACTCTCTGCTGGCCCCTATCACAGAATCATTCAGGTTTGATTTGTTACCCTAATAAAGTGCATCCTCAGTACCAACTGTATTCCTTGAATATATTGAATGGTAACTAAATGGTTGAGTGATAACATGCCCATAAAAAATGAGATTAAACTTGATGGTATATAAACACTGTTCTCTGCAGTTGCATGCTTAATCTATGAAATTAAGTTCTTTCCTTTTTTTCCTGTAAGGTAAACCTGATGTATTTGTCACCTCTATGACAATTTTATGTGGAAAAAATCGACTTTATTGTTGTAAAAGACACTAGGCTGCCTTACATGAGTGAAATCATACAAAGAAACAAAATATATGTTTATAAATTGAAAAAGCATAATTAATAATTCATGAATTAAAGTAGAAATCATAATGGAAATTTAGAAGCAAATGATAATAAAAGCATTGCACGTTAAAACTTGAGTAATGCAATTGAAAGGATACTTAGTAGAAAATACATTGCTTTAAATGTTTGCGTTGGGAAAAACTAAACTGGAAGAGGTCACATAAGTAACTCAAAAGCTGAAGGAAAAAAAACTATAGAATAAACTTAAAGAAATTAAAAATGATATAGCTCAAACCAAAAAGTGAATAAATGAAAACAAGGACACTGTAAAGATGTTTATAATGACACATTTCAAAACTATTAAGAATAGAGTACAGGGCAGTGCCTGTGGCTCAAAGGAGTAGGGCACTGGCCCCATATGCCAAAGGTGGAGGATTCAAGCCTGGCCCCAGCCGAAAACTGCAAAATATAAAAGAATAGAGTACAAATGTCTTACCACAAAAAATAAGCGAGGAGATGGTTATGTTAATCAGTTAGATGTAAGCATTCCACATTGTATATCAAATCAGCACACTGCACCACATAAATGCATTAATGTACACAGTTATGATTTAATAAAGAAAAATAAAAAAGATAAAAGGTAGTTTTTCAGAAACATTGATAAAATAGCTCTCTGATAAGATTGCCCAAGGTAAAAGAGAAGATACAAGAAAGCAGTATTAAGAATGACAAATGCAGCTTCAGAAGAAACTTTACTAAATATTAAACAGTGCTGCAAATAGTATTATGACAATGATTTTAATAACTTAGAGGAAGCTCATATTTTCATAAAAATTAAAATTACCAAAGTTGTCTCAACAACAAAAAAGAAACTCTAAATTGATCATTCAGTAAATTAAATTGCTGGTCAACAATCTGCTCTTCCCACTGTCCCCCAACAAAAATGCAAAAGTGTAAGATGATTTCAGAGACAAATTTTGCCACACCTTCTAGGAATGGACAATTTCTATCTTATACAAGCTTTTGTAGGAATTATAAAGAAGCAAAGTAACTAAAGGTATAGGGTTTAAAAAAAAAAAAAAAAAGCAAAACCTTCTCTTTCTAAATGGACAAATTTGACTGTTATGTTAGCCCCAGACACCCGATAAACACGGAATGCCAGCTGTGTTCTAGGCAACATAACTTACAGTTAGAAAGAAAAAGTTTCAAGTTTAACCACATGCTGAGAGGGAGACATATAGGAGGTGACACAGAGGTAATGTGGTTCTGAGCGTGGGCTTTGACAAGTAGCAGGGGAGCTTGACCTCTCAATTTCATATCATTTTCACAAAATGGGAATAAACACCTATTCCTTTTTCACAAAATGGGAATAAACTGTCTCAGGCAGTTGTGGGAAGGATTAGTGATCATGTGTTTAAGGAACCAAGCACAGTGCCTGGATGACCTGCTGGGATTTTGACACCTGGTATATTTTGAGTATTACCACTACTACATGAAGCGAATTGGCAGCATGGCATGGTGTCAACATACCTGGGTCCCACCTACCTTAAAAATTTACAATCCTAAACTCAGCCCACCCTACTGTTTTAATTCTTTGAATTTGAGGCACTTTATAACCTTGAATATGCATCTGAATTTTTACAGAGCCTTTAGAAAATACAGCTGATAGTATAAACTGAAGGCTGGTAAGGTTCAGTCTGGGGTAGCCACTAGACTTCAGGCTACACTACAAGTCTATAGTCATCAAAACAGCATGGTACTAGCATAAAAAACAGAAACACAAATCTACAGAATGGAAGAGAGAATCTAGAGATGAAATCAGCCTTACATGGCCGTTTTGTCTTTGACAAAGCAAACAAAAGCATACACTGCGGGAAAGAATCCCTATTCAATAAATTGTGCTAGGAGAACTGGTTAGCCACATGTATAAAACCAATGCTGAACCCGCACCTCTCACCACTTGAAAAAATTAACTCATGATGGATAAAAGATTTAAGTGTGAGACATGAAACTATTAAAACCCTAGATGAAAGTGTATTTTTTATTTACATAAGGAAAGAATTCGTGAAGAAGACTGCACTAGCAGTCACACCAACAACTAAAATAAATGATCAAGGTAAAAAGTTTCTGCTCAGCTAAGAACATAATCAACAAAGCAAAGAAACAATCTGACAGAAGACAAATAACCAGAACCTACAAAGAACTTCAAAGAAGAGAGCAAACAACCTCATTAAAAACTGGGCAAGAGACATGATGAGAAACTTTTCTCATGAGGACAGATGATTGGGCCAACAGACACATGAAAAAATGTTCATAGTCCCTAATTATCAGAGAAATGCAAATTAAAACCACTTGGAGATACCACCTAACCCCAGTGAGAATGGCCCAAATCACCAACTCCCAAAACGACAGATGCTGGTGTGGGTACAGAGAGAAGGGAGGGCTCATACAGCCTCTGAGGAAAGAAGTATGGACATACTGATGGATGGGTCACTGATGGATGGTCGGAGAGTTTTGTGGTTTTCTCCTCTCTTCTTCATCTGTACTGAAGTATTCATCTTTGACTGGGGTTTTCTAAATGCCTAATAACTGATGATTTGCAAATCTGTGTCTCTTACCAAGTTGTGAGATCTTGAAACAATTGGGGTTTTCTTTCATTTCATTTTTTGATTTGCTTTGTGTGTGTTATTAATACTTTTCATCATCCAAGTTATAGCACACAGCTCAGCTTAGCTACCACCCAACTCCTTTGCCTTTGGGACTGGAAATGGGTAAGCAGGTTCTGGTCTGTTGCAGGTGCACTCTGTAACCCAGGTCCAGTCACTCCCCTCCTCTGACTTCAGTTTCTTATTTAAGCAAAAGATTTGGACCACTGTCCCCACAGCCCCACATTTTCTAAGCTCTCTTATCTTAAAGTCACAGGGGTCATACTCAGTCAAAGCAGAGGTTACTAAGAGAGAAGCATCAAAAACTACTTAGGGCAGTTGACCTGACGTGCATCAATCTGCTTCCAATTCACCGTCAGCAATTTTGTCCCATGTGAACAGATGTGTCTGCTGCTCTGTGAGAAGCTGCTCCCCGACTGACTGGCAGGCTGCGATCCGTTGCTGAAATTCCCGTGGTGAAGATCACCGAGGACGCCAGGAAGCAACACTAAACAAGGTCTTTTCACTCCAACCCTGCATTTGGATCTGCTTTCTCTTTGAATTTCACTTGGGTGCAGCAGGATTTGGGGTACCTTGCTGAGGAGGTGTTTGGCAATTCATGAAAGGGCAAGGGCTCCCCAGAGATGATATTTTCCCTCTTATCAGAAGCTTTGGAAACAGCAGGAGAAGTGAGGAATTGCAAACCGGCTTCCAATCAA
Organism: Loris lydekkerianus; assembly: GCA_963574355.1. Classification (NCBI taxonomy): domain Eukaryota; kingdom Metazoa; phylum Chordata; class Mammalia; order Primates; family Lorisidae; genus Loris; species Loris lydekkerianus. The sequence goes on from CAUYPK010081242.1 coordinate 4,774, forward strand.
CTCCTCTCCTGCAGAGAGGAGGTGGGGGAACAGAATTCTCACCTTCAGGCTCCACAAGATTTTCAGTCTGGAGAGACACAGCTTCTTTTTCAAAGAAAACTGGACTTGGATGTCACCTTCTCCACAAAGCCACCTCCCACCCCCACGCTGCCCCCAACAGCCAGGCCGTGCTGTCACCATCTGTGTCCCATGATTCCTGGAGCTTGTTTGTTCCCACATGGCTCTTGTCCTCCTGGACTGAAATGTCTGTTTCTTCCTGGAGTCAGACCCTTAGGCCCTGTGCTGTGTAGTCTCTGTCAGTTCTTCCAGACTGCTCTCCTCACACCCTAGTGTGGTTTTTCCTACCAAGTCATCCTGGGACAAGGTCTAGGAGGAGGTTACTTAGTTCATTTGGAAGGTGATCCCAGGAAGCGTACTCACTGAATATGAAGGGAATGAAGGAAGAAAGACCAGGAATGCGTGTTAACGGCTGCAGACCTAGGTCCTAGGAAGGCTCTGAAGACACCTGCAGAATGACCATCAGAACTGACCCGCTGAGTGTCTCCTCAAAGCTGCAGCATTTGTCTGTGGCTCTTCCTTCCTGTGGGTTGGGAGTTTGGGGATATAAAATGCCCTACATTTTTGGGGTGGCCCTGGGCACAAGTGCGCAGAATAGTTCATAGGAGGTCGGCAGGAGAGTTGGAGGTAGGAGCTGTCCCCACAGCACAAAGGAACTTAGAAGTGTCTGGGACTAAGCAGAGTGAGGTGTGTGCCACACCATCCTCTACCTGGCCGTCTTCCTGGAACGCTCACCTGTGTGGGTGGCGCCTAAGGCTCAGGCTCATCCTGATTGGCTACCCCAGGGCTCAGCAAACAGAGGTGCCCACGGGGCAGCAGAGGGCGCCAGAGAGAGATGGCTGCTCCCGCTCAGCCTGATGGCCTCTCTGCTGTGCAGCCTGCGGACCATGTTCCTCCATCGGGTCACTACACCTCCCAGCGGTACCCACCCCCATACTGCCGTCTTCCTCTGGAACCTGAAAACTTCTTCCTCCCCCTGCCCCATCTCGCCTACGAGAAGTGAAGCCTTTACCAACTCCAGGCTACTGCGCTGCTCCCTATAGTTTTCCTAATCCCTGCCCACACCTCTATAAATAGAACTTTTACTTCTAACTGGAAACAGTGGTGCGTCCGATTCTTCCTGCCAGGGCTGCAGCCCTGTTCTAGCCCAGCTCAGCAACCCCTCACTGTCTCTGGTATCCTTGGCAGAGGTAGGGAGGGGTTCAGAGATGTTTCTCCCCATCTTCTCTGCTTCTTAATTCCTAGTTCCATAGCACCTGGGCAGTTTCTTGGCTAAATTTTCTACAATTTTCTCTGGATACTGTTCACATTCCTTCATTCCCAAAAAGGTGGGCTCTAAAGTTAGCTTTCTCTGACAATACACATCAACTCTGAATTGGTTTCCGTTGCAGAGCCAAAAAAACAACCTAGAGCTGAAAGGGAGACATTTTTCTTCCCAGGCTTTTCTGGCCGCCTCATCACTGGGATTTCTGAGTGCTTTCCCATTGAGTTCCAGCACTTGTGGGTCTAACTCTCATCATTACTGCTTATCCCAAGGGCTCAGTGCCCACTGATTTTGTCAGAGGCTGTCAGCTGTCGCTTGCTTAACTTTCTTCCTTGGGATGTCAGGGTCTGCCACCGCCCTACCTGAGCAACCATCCGTATAGGATCCTACCAAAAGAGTTTCTCTCCATACAACAAACCTTGGTGCCCTTTGTACACATATGCACATGTGTACATGTGTACACATGTGTAGCTGGTTTTTCTACCCCCGAACCCTCACCCTGGTGTCAAGTGCATTGTTGGACACTGTTGATGTGGTTGTATGGAACTGAAGAAAGAAATTTCACTGGACACATGACTTTCACCAAAGGAGGAAGAGTGCAGGTCTGGGCAACCAAAGGAGGTCTCAGGGTCAACCCAAATCTTTCAAATAATCACAGCTTTCGTGAAGAATCCAGCCTAGCAAGAAAAAAGAAACAGGTTCCTGACATGTGTTGAGAGGGTCATGAGATGAAGAAATTGATCACTCAGGGATAGTTGGGGAAATTCGTATATAAGATAAGGAGGGGAAAGCTATGAAATTGATATATGCATTATGTTCCTATAGCTGGCATGCTAGGAACTGAACACAAGTGACCTCTAGTCTCACGAGGGACCCTCTCTGCATGTTATATTAATAGTATTCTCATCATACTGACCCATTAACTAAGTTTGACTTGGAGGCTAAGTAACTGGCTCAGGTTCACTTCCAGAAATTGTCAGACCTGGAACACAGCTCCAGGTGGCCCTGAAGGCTGGTTCTCATGCTGACAATACACCATCATACTGGAATCCACCATTTGGGGAGAGAAGAGGAAAAGTTAACATGTAGGAATGTGACCAAATAAGGAGTGGGTTGCACACAAGCAGCCCAGGAAGAAACTCTGAATTACTGATTATGGAACATAACCTTGCAGCCCAATATGGGCTGATCCCTGTCTCCTGGAATGGTGTATAAAGGGCAAGCAGGTTTTTGCTGGGAAATCTTAATGATGTAAAATGAATGTTGTGAAATTGCACAGAAAAGCCCATCACAGAGGTCCTAGAGTGGAGACAAGGGGAAATCACCTCGATTCAGGCCCCTGGGAACCAGGGAAACTGCAGAGAGTCTGGCAGGGAGCCCTAAAAGCAGATGTGTTGGTGTCACATAGGTCTGGGGTCCTCAAACCTTACTTCTAAGCCTACATATGTGGACGCTTTGCTTCTCTGCCTTTGCTGGTGTAAGGATTGTTTCCACTTGTCCCTGATGTGAGTCTCAGTCATTGGTTGTCCTGTGGCTCTGTCTGGGCTCCCTGAAAGCAGACCCTGAGGCAGAGACAGACAGGTAGTTGTGAACCATGATGCAGGGGTAGAGATGGAGAGAATAGAGGCAAGGAGAAGAAGAGTCCACTACAAAACTGAGCAAGTTGAGAGAAAGTTGAAACCAAGATGCAATGTGGACATTAAGGAAAACTGGTTGTGCCATCCTGGAAGACTTGCAGAAAGCTTCTCTGAAGCAGCTTCTGGAGGCCAACAGGTGAGACATTTATTCATTGGCTCATATTCCCCACTGGTCAAAACTTCCCCATGGGGGGTTAACTCTCTCTCAGTTCTGGGTGGACATGTGTGAGCACCCAAGTGTTCCAACCTGGGCTCACAGAAGTGTAGGAGAGAAGGTCAGAAGCCACAGAAGTTCAGGAGAGAATGCCTAAGGGGAGGTGCTGTCAAGTCACATGTGTGTGAAACTGGCTGAAACCATGGCTTTCATCTATTCAACCATTCAACAAATACATCATGGCCACATCCTTTGAGCTAAGCATGGAATTGATATCTGGCCTGGTCTGTCTACAGTTCAGTTATCTTTTCCCACCCTCCTTCCCTATGGTTGCTGCTCTGAGACCCAGGACCTCAACCTGTGCTTAGAAGGAATTCCTCATGTTCACATCTGGCCCTGTGAATCCACCCTTGGCCCCAGCCCCTTGGCTCTGCTACCTATTTAATGGGGGATTCAGAACCTCACAAGTTCTTCTAAAACTTAATGTATGTTCTATAAACTGGTGTTTCCTACAGTGCATTCCAAATAACAATGACATGCACAGAAAAAAGAGAGAGAGGGTATCTCATGGTCTAGTAAGCTTAGGAGACACTAGTAACATCCCACTGAATACTTTGGGAAATGCTACTTATTGGACAATTCCTAGTACCCAATGCTCCTTTAAGAACCTACTATGAATTCAGACAAGGAACATGGCCAAACCTTATTCACTCCAAGAAGTTTTTAGCCATCACTTATATAGAACACAGGCATAAAAGAACATGGATGTGTAATGAATGGCTTGTATCAATGTTCAAAATATTCACTTTCCACTTCCACACTGGAGGAGTGTGCTTCCTTGCTCTGTTGATATTGGGCCTTGGGCAATGGTGTGGATGCAGAAGGGACTTTTCCACTTCCAAGCTTCTGAGTGGGGGCTTTCTAAGAGGTTGGTCTCTCTCTTCTCAATCTCCAGGATGGGCATGTCCTACAGAGGTGCTGCTCCTTCAGCCTGGATCCCAGGACTAAGACATGTTGAGCAGAGCCTATTGGAACCACAACAGCCAAAGTCAAACCACAGCTTCCAAACTATGATGTGATCCAGAGTTAAGTGTCTGTTGTAGGCAGCTGAGATTTGGCTATTCTTTGTCTCTCAGCAAAGCTGTCTTAACAGTGTGAGCACCTCATCTTCTAACAAAGAAAAGGCAGTGATATGATTTTAAACCATATATTAAAGAATTTTCTTGGAATTCACTGGTCTTTGGGGGAAAATTATTACTTAAATTGAGATCCTAAATCAATCTTTTACCTGCAGAGACAGAAATAAGATTTAGTGGCCACATACTTGGTAGAAAGCTCTATGTTACCTCCTCTTACCTTCTTAACAAAACTTTTCAGGAATTGTTTTTATTCTTACTAATAAAAGAAGAAGCTGAGACTCAGAAAAAGGCTGAACTAGCTTGTCCAAGTTCACACAAAGAATGACCAGGATTTGAAGCTGCTCTGGAATTCAGGGAAAATTTGTATTCTTTCCTTTGCATCATGCTGAAGAAACAAACATTAGCCACTGGGAATACTAACAAAGATGTCCTTTGAGGGGCCTATAATGAGCTACATTTGGTACAAAAGAAATTTCTCCCCTGACAACATTAAAATATTTCTCACAAAATAATTTAGTAAAAAGAGTTATCCCACTCACAAAATTACTGAAAATATTTCACAATCAAAATGAAAAAAAAAAAAAATTTTTTGGATTCTAAAAATAATAATAATTGAATATTTCCCCAGTGATATAATGTTGACGAACAAATCTTTGAATTATATCAGATGAGAAAAGAAGGGAAGTATCTTGGAGACTCTCAATAATCCTTAGAAACATCTACTCATGGAGACCAATTTTTGCTGACCAGTGCCAGCTTTGATTCTAGTCTTTGAAAAGACACCCTGCTGGCCATTGACATAGAGATCTTTCTCAATCAAAGAGGTTCATTGAAATATTTTCCTGGGCCAAACACCATGCTGGGCATAAAGGCAGAACAAACCAGCACTTAGGGTGCAGTCACTTCACATACATTATTTGCTTTGACTCTTGTAAATACACCTTGACATCGTGTTAATCCCATTTCACCAAGCAACTTATTTTTATGACTTTCAGAGAGTTTGAGTGACTTGATGGAGGCTAACTTGGGATTCTGATCTGAGTCAGAAGGACACTATTCACTCCATTTACATATTGTTTCTTATCTTCTTATGTGGGTGCAATACTATAATAATATCAAAGACCACTATGCAGAGAGGTGTTAACATAGCAGGCCTGAGACTACTGACTCATCCTTGGAAAGTCCTGTGGTCAATGTTGCCCTTGGCTAGTATTTGGAAACCTGGAAATAGGAAATGGCCCCATCCCTTAACTGATAAAGGCAACTCACTGTGCCTCAACTATTTTTGCAAACAAGTGTGGTTTACTCTGAACACCTGCTTACCTTCCAAGAGTCTGGAATGTGGTGCACAGGTACCTACTTGATCAGCTCCCAATAAAATCCCTGGAGAATGATTCTCCAACAAGCTCTCCTGGTAGACATTTGACACTTCATGTCTTGCTCACTGCTGGAGGAATTGGGCATGCTCTGACTCCACTGGAACAGGACCCTTGGGGTTTGCTCCTGATTCTCTGGACTACACACATAGACCTTAAGACTTTGCTGATTTTTCTGTGTTGCCTTTTGTTGTGGTACAGCACAGCTGCAGGTGTGACTGTATGCTAAGTCCTGTGAGTTCTTCTAGAGGATCATTAAAACTAGGGATGGCCTTGAGAATCCCCCAACAGTTACATTTCTGCATCTTGGATAGCAATTGGTTATGTCAGCCCATGGTCCATCACACATTTGGAGGAAATTAAACTAGTTTCCATGAGATTCTTGGTTTGAAAGCATTTGTTAGTATAAATGTGCTCTATCCTCCACTTCTGCTGGATAGGGACCAGCCAAAGGCATGGATGCTACTCCCCATGGGTGCCTTATAGTGACTCTGTTTTCCAGTGTGAAATCCCAGCTCCTCATCCTACCTCAAAGCAAACTGCTGTTGCCTCTAAACACACAGGCTGTCTCCACGCTCATCATTTAACTTATGCCCTTCCCTCATCCCAGAACATACTTCCACCTTCTCTGATTTAAGAATTCACTCACCTCATGGACAGTTGGAGACTATGTTACTGTGGTGGATTAGCCAGCTCCATGAACCGAGGGGCTTAAACACAGTTCTGAAGTTCCTTAACATACAGTTCCTCACAGTTCTGGAGGCCAGAAGCACAGAACAGGACGCCAGCGAGGTCAGCTTCTGGTGAGGCCTCCCTTTCTGGCTTGCAGAAAGCTGCTTCTCACTGTGTGCCCACCTGCCTTCACCTTGTGGCGTTGAGTGTTGAAAGACAGAGCTCTGACATCCCTTCTTATAAGGGCACTAATCCCCTCATGGGGGCTCATCCTCATAACTTCTTCTAAACCTAATTACTGTCTGAAGATCCTGCCTCCAGATACCATCACATTGGGGGATGAGGATTCAACATATAAATTGGGGGAGGGGACACACTCTGTCCATAACACATAGGCAGTTCAGGGGGCATCTCTCCTCCCCTCTGAATTCACATGTCATCTCATCCACTCACTCAGTGGATCCTGAATGTCCCCTACAATCTCCTGCACACTGGACACTTGGCAGGAATAGGAGAAGGCCCTGCCTTCGTGGGGCTCAAGCTCCCACATTTCTCATCAGGGCGGCCTTCCTCCTGCAATGCTCCTTTCTTTGATCTACCCTGTACTGATTCTCCTTTGTATCCTTGGATCTCACTCCACTCTCAGTAAAAATCCTGTGAGCACATACTCTTGTGTATGTGTATTATTTATTTATAAATTGTATGCATATGCTAATATATAATGTATAATATAAAATATACACTAAAACATACAATTTTAAAGGCATAGATAAAAGATGGGAGAAGTGAGTTTTAGCAATCTTCCTATGCTAAAGTGGACCACCTGTATGTGGTGTGAGCACAGCCCTCTTCAGAGACCTCTCGTCCATACTGAGAGATCCCACCTTCCCTGAGCACCTGACACCAGTATGGCTCTAACTCATCCTTTTGAAATCGTCTGTTTACCTGGGTATCTCTCCACCTGGAAGACAGTGTCTCATTCATCTCTGTGTTCCTGGTGCTTGCAGCAGTACCTGACACCAAGTTGACTTCCCACAGACTTTGCTGGACCTAGAGATACAAATGAAGTATAGATACTGCTGTTCCAATACCTATGATCATAACTCTAGAACTGGGGGGAGGATGAGTCTTTTCTTGGGCAGTCCTTTCTAGAGTTCTGAGGTTTAATTACACAAGATTCTGGGTCTGGTGCTCACCCACTTTTGCTGGAAAACTCAATTTCATCAACTCACCTAAAACCAATAAGGACTGAATCATGTGACCTGACAAGAGTGCAAAAGTTAAATTGTATTGAGGGCTCCAGGGCTTCCTAGGTGTCAATCGCCCTGCTAAGGGCATTCATGCTGTTTCTTTAATCTTACTAACAACTTCATGAGGTTTTTGTATCCCACTCTACAGCAAAGAAACCTTGGGCTTAGACATATCCAGCAATTTTTCCAACATCACAGACCTAGAGATAGAATTAGGATGAGGATCCACAGACCACCTTTGTAATCACTACCCCAAACCAATTCACAAAGGGCTGCTGTTAAGCCCTGTGTTGATATTTTAAGTTACATTGTAGAAAGAAGTCTTAACCTTGAGTTAGTATTATTTCTTAAGCAAATCTCCATTACTGGACATTTTCACATCTGGAAGATAATGGGAGAATGGGGCTATTGAATGTTCTCATGTGTGGTGTCAGGAAAGCACCCAGAGCTCAAGTGTTTGGTTTTGTGATTCCTTAGCTCAAAACAACCCAGTTTGTCAGAAGTAGAACAGGCCTTACACCAAGCCCCTCTGACTGCCATACCATGCTCCTCAACCCCCGCAAAAAACTATATAATATTATCATTTGCAGGTAAATGGTCCAAATTCTGTCCTAAAAATGCTCTGGAAGCAGGGCATTCAGAGAGTATCTAGTGCCTGTAGTTGACCTTTAAAAGCTAGTGTCTTCCAACTGTGACTCAATCAGCTATAATGAGTTTGGAACAGGGCTTAGAATGGTTTTCTTTCCTCTGCCTTTCTTTTCTCTCAGCCTTTATCAGTATTTTAGCAGAAGACTGTTTTTCCTCCTGCACTTATTTATATTTAGCCCGAGCATCTTGTTAATTACAGAGCAGTTACAGGAGAATTAGGGACACTATATATAAATTTGCCATTTATGCAAATTGAAAAGAGAGAACAAAGAAAAATTAGCTTAATTAGTGTAATTGCTAAAAAAGCGGGAGGCAAGGCAAACAGAGCTTTAATCAAAGACGTGGAGAAGGAAGTCTCATTGAAATGGTGACCCAAATCAGTACAGATTGGAGGGCTCTGACCTTTCACAATTTCAAGACCTTGCTGAGACACTGGGATGACATGAGGTCATGGAGGGGAGGGGCAAAGAGTTCTCAACCTAAAACCAACATGTGGTTGCTCAAGAAATAAAATAAAATCCGTGCACTTGGAAAGTCACTGATGTGTGTGTGTGGGTACCAGAGGGGGGGAGTGGGAGCAAGAGAGCGGTAAAGGATATTGCTTGTATAATTTGCACAGCAAATACATACTCAGTGCCTACTAACTGATGGAGAGTGTTTTGATGTTGGGGATGCAAAAATAAATAAAATGCTGTACCTGCTTCCAGGTGGTGGGGAGATAGATACATAAAGAGGCAATAAAGAGATGGCACGTACACAGCAAAATAAAGGGGCCTGAGTGATAAGATTGCCAGAGTTAGCCAATAAAAATACAGAGGGCCCAGTTAAATTTTAATTTTAGATAAGTAAAAATATATTTTAGCATAAGTGTCCCCCACATGATATTTGGGGCAAATTTAACTTGTTCATCTGAAATTCAGACTAACTGGGCATCTTATATTTTATTTGGCAATCATTTCAAGAAAAGGCAGAGGAGAATCCTCCAGGTGCCTCCCTAGAACCACGGAAAAACCTCTATAATATCCTTTTCCTTTTAAATAGGAAATTGTGTTCTCAAACCTGCTTCACCAATTTACCTTGCATTCTCCTTTGCTCCCTTTTCATTCTGATGACATTTCTGAAAGCGTCCAAGGGTTTTATTTTGTTTGGAATGTTCCTTCTCTGGTTTGATCTGTCCAATGATATTCTGCATTTCCTTTTGTTTTTGTTTTGCTGTTTTGCTATCTCCCTTTGAGACGGAAGCCCTTAATAGAGTTCAGGTGTCCTCATATTTGCTCACTGGGGATCATAACATGTGGCATTCCCCTCATCTGGGTAAGGGCTCAGTCTAGAGGACAAGGATGAATCCAAGCGGCCTCCCTGGTGCCATGAAGTAGGGCACACACAAACCCAACACCGAGGGCTGGAGGCTACGAATCACAGGGCAATAAATGTCCACAACAGAAAAAACTGTGGGTTTAATATCTGAAGAAATAATCATTACACAGTCTTGTCTTCTAATCATCATCATCAGCTATCTCCATTGTGGATTATAATATGTCGTTTGCATAATGATGGAAAGGGCTGGAACTAGCAGAACATCTAGGAAAGATGGAAAATCCAAAGTGGGATTTGGGATGTATAAAGTTTGGAAAAGTTTTACCCTTGGAAGGAAGTTGAGGTTGAGATTATTTTTATCATTATCATATAATTTACCATCCAAAGTGCAACATAGTAAGAGTTACATTGGGGAAGAGACTGTGTAAACCAAGTCTGTTTTGGTTAATCCAGATGTATGGTCATCCCACATTTATCACCTGGTTCTGAGATTGACACAAGTGTCACGAACTCTGCAATGTTTCCCAATAGCCCACAAATCAGACTTCTTGGCTTCACTGTCAAACACACCAAGGAGACCAGGGCTGAATGAGGGTGGGCTGGAGTGGAAGAAGAAACTTATTTCCTAGCCAATGCCATTCAGTCCTCTGCAAGGTAACAGCAGTGCAGTTTGGTATCATGTAATTCTGTCACATGCACTGTCTGTCTGTTACTGCTGTGTTTATCATAATATTTTTCTGTCTGTTTTGTATACTACATTGGTATTCTAGAGCAGGAACTGTATCTTTTTATCTCTATAGATCAAAATGTTGATGTTCTTGATGTAAAATAATTTTGTTTCTTGGATACAAGCTGCTAAAGAAGATGTGCTTTGAGATCAATATGACTTCCCCTAGAGAAATGATTCCAAGATGGTGACAAGCATGGAAAGAGCTACGTGAAGATAAGATTAAGGAGCTGGTGTGCTTGGACCAGAAAAGAAAATTGGTGGTAGGGAGTCACTGACTTCTACAGTCCAAAAGATTGGTGTCTTGAGATGTGAGAACTTTGCTGAGTATCTCCAGTGGGCAGAACCAGGACCAGTGGGCAGAATCAGCAGCGAGTTAGTTTTGGTGTTACACATAAGTCACATATTTGATTTACATATTAATAATCTTTCTTTAATGAGTGGACATTTGTAGATTTTTTAAACCTGAGTCCTTCAGCCAGCAGTGGTTGTCTCTGATACTTTGGAGAAATCATGGAACATGGTGAATCCATACCAAGTGACCAGTTACACTATTTTATTCCTAAAACTTTGTTTCCATTGGATTCAATTACCCTGTGTCTTATCCCATCTCCATGAAAAGCTGTGATCCCTCTTGGGTTTTCTAATTGCATAGCATTGCCTTGAGCACTATAGGTGAAGATAGGAATGTTCAATATAAATCAGTTGACCCTGCCCTTCAGGGGCTCCAATTCTAGTAAAGAAAAGACACAGGCAAAAGAGCATATGGGTGAGTTTGAGGATCTTTTGACTCAACACTTCCCAGTTTTTATTAAGGGGGGAGAGCCCTTGTCCTGGAATTTCAGTGGAGAGTTGACTTGCAGGCCATCTAGTAAGCTTGCCCAAGCTTTCATATCCTTTATCTCATTTAATAATCACAAAGACACAAGGACATGGGACACCTATTATTCCTACTTCAGATGAGGCATTGAGGTTCAGAGGGGTCACACCAGCTGCCGGAGCCATACAGCAAGGAAACCCTGGAGCTGATTCCTTAGGTCCAAAATCCTATGACATCTTACTTCTCTATGCTGAATCTAAGCTTTGTTGTAGATGGTGCTGGGTTGGGGACAGTGAGTGGCATACCCTGCTCCATCAATAACTTATAATTTAGGAAAGTAATGTTGACTTCTGGGGACTGAACAGTAAAACCACAAACCAAGTCATTGTGAGTACGAATGCCATCATGGGATAAAAGAGCTCTGTAAACAGGAGGCTAGGATGTAGGAACATGTAGCATGTTTCCTGGGAGCTCACGCACTTATTAGGGAAGGAAAGCAGGTACACAATTACTATATAGCAGTAAATACTTGGAGCATTTTGGGAGCTTCCCAAGTGAGAATGTGCCATGTAGGGTTCTAAAAATGAGCTTACTGAAAGTCAATTTCTGTTTCTCTGGGCTGCAAGCAAAGCATAATGTGTCCCTCCAACTTATCCTCACCAGGAATTGGTTCATAGACCACATCTCAGTACTACTTGAAAATAGATTATGGTTACAGAATAAGGTTTCTAAAAAGACGTCTTGCTCTACTAGTAGGATGAAACTTGCACAAGAAGAAAAACAAGGGAGCTGGCGTTTTGGTGCAGACTCTAGTAAAAGGTACACCACGGCCACATTGTAACCGGACTAAAGGGGATTACTACTAATTAGCAGATGTGAGAGCTTACAAGACTTTTTGAACAGGAGGGTGTGTGCTTCACATGTCAAAATTACTTCATTAAGAACAGCATGGTTGACAAGAAAAGGGAAGATAAGACAAGGCAAGGTGGGATAACAGAACTATTCCACTTATCTATTACTACATAACAAATTACCAGCAAAATTTATGAGTTAATTAAACAATTTGTTTTTATCTTTCATGATTCTGTGGGTCGACTGGGCTCAGCTGGACAGTTCTTACTTGGGGTCTCCACATCCAGCAATCCAAGAGTGGATGGAGATGCAGTCATCTGAAGGCCTGACTGGGCTGGATGCCCAGAATGGCTCATCTTGTGGCTGCCAAGTCATGCTTCCTGGCAGCTGGGAGCTCAGTTGTGACTTGCAACTGGAATGCCTATAAGAGGCTTCTCCCAGATGGTAGATGGGTTTGGAAAGGGAGTGTGTCTATAGCAGGAATTCCATGCAGAAGCTTTCCCAGAAGGTTGCTTTTTCTAAGGAAGAGAACCAGCCTTCTTTGTGAAACAGAGTGCTGTGTGCTGGACATGCAAGGATGAAATGATATAGCCCATGCCTTTGGGAAGCTACAACTAATCAGGAGAGCAGACGTGTGATTACATACCTGGAATTAACTAAATGGAGTTCTCTGACAAACATCTCTCCAGGCCATATGGTGTCAGAAAGTGAAAAAGTAATTTGGAATGGTGGGAAATCAGAATGGACTTCATAGAGCAGGTGACTGCCTGGACAATGGCAGAAAGAAAGAGAGAAGTGGCTGTTTGCTCTGGACTGTGTGTGTATGAGTGTGTGTGTGCGTGTATGTGTCTATGAGTGTGTGTGTGCACACGTGTATGAGCATGTGTATATGTGTGTCTATGAGTGTGTGTTGCTAAGGAGAGGATTTGCTAGTTTAAAAATGAGAAAAAAGCACAGTGAAACAAAATAAATATTAAGAGTATGATGCATTCTGATAGCTGCAAAAGACCCAATACAGCAGGAAAGCCACACTCTGGAGCTATAACTGTACAGGATGTTCATGTGAATCATCTTAAAGGATTTCTGGAACAAGTAAACTTAGAGGCAAAGTTAAACATTTTAAGCATTTCTCAGATTTTACAATATGCTATTGTGTACTATGAATCTTAGCCAATTTGGTGGGGTGGTGGGTGGGCCAAAAGTATGAAGTATTTTCCAAGTGTTTTTAAAAAGCAAACATGCTAGTAAGATTGGCATTGTCCAGATTGTAATATGGGGAATGTTGGGTTAGAACCAAGAATATAGTATGGTAAGCAAAGAGGTTGTGTGAAAACAAGAGGCTGGTTAAAGAATCCTAGCCATTGCCTCCAGGACAACTTACAAACGTGTATTAAACACCTACTATGCACCAGCATCCCAGGCACTCTTCAAGGCACTGAGAATCTATCACTGAACAGATATGCAAGAAATCACTATCTGTATGTAGTTTACATTCTCCTGGTAAAGACAAACCATTGACAAGATGAAACTAAACAATATATAGTGTGTTCGATGGTAATAAGCACAATGATAAAAAATAAGAAAGGGAGGAGTTAAAGGAGAGAAGGGAGTTTACATCTGCTTCTAGGAGAGGTTTTTACTGAAAAGATAAGAGATGACCAAAGACCTGGAAGAGTGGAAGCCAGTCCTGAGGCTCTGTAGGCAGGAGAGTGACCAAGTGGATTGATGCAAGGGATGGGTACTGGAAAAACGTATCTGCCCAAGATGGGCCATCTGTTATTCTAATTTCAGAGAATCTATGAGATCCTAAGTTATTTGGCTTTTACTCTTGGTTAAATGTGGGGCTATGAGAGGGTTTTTGGCACTGGAGTGATAAGGTGAAAGGTGAGGTGAGGTAAGAGAGGTGAAAGGACCTCTCTTACTGATTAAATAAAAGCAAGGACTAATTAGAAGGCTCTTGCATTAATTTAGGTGAAATTTATTGGTGTCTTGGACTAGAAAGGAATCAGAGAGCTAGTGAGAATTGTTTGGATTCTGAATATACTTTAAAAGGTAAGCAGATAAGATTTTCTAATGGATAGGTTGTAAAATATGAGAAAAAGAGAAGAACAAAGGGTGACTTCAAGGCTCTTGACTTAACAACTGGAAGGACAATGTTCCTTTATGAGAAGGAGAAGATAAGAAGTTAGGGTTTAGACAAGTTGAGTTTGAGAAGCTGTAGACATTAAGGATATTTAGGCTGGGACATTGTGTGTTTAGATTAGCACAGGGAAAAATAAACAAGGCCAACTCTGCATGAATTATAGAAGTGTGAGTATCAGGAAATGCTCAGGGGTAATAACAGGCATCTCAGAGGCCAAAGCAAAAATTCATAAAAGAGCTAATGAGAAGCTAGTATAGACCAGTAGGTTGAGAACAGGCAAGTAGGTTCAGACTTGAAGTGGTCAGGGACAAGAGCAGCCAAGGAGAAAAAATCAGTACATTTTCATGGGAGGTCTAAAATAGGGAAGAAGAGATAAGTCACAGTCGAGGATGCAGCATTGGTTCAATGGAACCAGGAATCTAGAAGATGGAAGAGTTTAGCAAAAGAAGATACTGACTTCTCTGGGAAACCTGCTGAATTTGAACCACCTTGGTGAATGAATGCTCTGTGGAGATGTCCAAGGACCAGTAAAGGTGACAGAGACATATACTGCTTTCTAAATATTCCTGAGATTTTTCACATGTCCCAGTGTCCTTGCAGTTAATTAAGCAGGGTTATGTGACTATTATTTTCCTTTTGAGAGATGGGTTCTCTCACTCTGTCTTCCAGGCTGGAGTGCAGTGACCTGATTATAGTTCTTTGTAGCTTTAAACTTCTGAGCTCAGCTGCCCAAGTAGCTAGGACTACAGCAGTATGCTACCATATAACTAGTTTTTGCTAGTGACCTCAAGGCAGAAATGATCTCTGTCCCTTTTAGGAAAAAGCATTTAAGAGTCATTGCACAATCCTCCAGCTCACAATTTTCTTGCCACAGGGACTAAGGAGGTCATGTATCTAAACGCAAGGGTCTCTAAGTGGCTGCATGGAACTCCTTCCAACAACTGGTGTTGAATATGTATCAAGTCCATTAAATACATATTTGATATATAAAATCCAGGAGATCTCAGGGTCTGTTTGTTACTACAATATAACCTATGCTGTCCTTACCAATATATCTGGTGTATGTGCCTAAAACTCAGGAGAAAGGTGTCAGAATTTTGCCAGTATAAATATGGCAGTTAAGTCTGGAAAATGAATACGATAACTTAGAAAGTGACTACATAGTGGGACCAAAAGAGGCCAGAGAAAGTGACTCTAAAGAACAGCAACATTTAAGAAAAAGAAAGATAAAGAGGATGAATGAAATCTGAAAAGGACATTCAGACATGTGGAAGAACTAAGAGTCATGGAACCAAGACAGAAAAGAAACTTTTTTAAAAGAGGGAGAGGTCAGCAGTGTAAAATGCCTTGGGATTTATTCCAATTCAATTCATATCTGCTTTCTTTAATTTACAAACCCAGACAGACTGCCTCTTATAGAACAGGAAAGTAGAACGTGGGCTATAGAGAAATCAGTGGCTAAAAAACGGGTCATTTGATGACTTTTTACTAGAGCTCTTTCTCAGACAAGACTGGGACAGGTGGGGAGTGAGTGGAAGGTTGGAAGGTGGAGACTACCTGATGTGATTCATTGAGGCCTGTGGATGGTAAAGAGACAGATAAGATGGTAGTTCCAAATGGGAAAGTTAAGAAAAGGTTATATGCTGTACCCTTACCACAGGTTAGAGAGTATATATCTTTACAGCAATTCCAATGAAAAGACATTATTTTCACATTTCTTCCTTTGAGAAAATACAGTGTAGTGATTAAACTCTGGGACTGACTGCCTGGTTCTGCCAATTACGTATGGCTTGGGACAAGTTCCATAACCCCTTTTGCACCAGCTTCATCATTTATGTGTTGGCAAAATACCTTTCTCATCTTTTATTATGAGGGTTGAAGAGGATGAACAACTGTCCTGGTTTGCCTAGGTCTGGTTTGCTTACTCTCGGACAATTGTAGGCAAACTGGTCCATGTTGAGCCTCCTATGATTGAGTGGCTTTAAAAATGCTGAAAACAGGGCCTGGCAGTCAGAAAGCCTTATACGAAGGTAGCTGCTGCTGCTGCTCATCCTCCATGTGTCTTGATTTCTTCTTCTGTACATTGAAGACTAGAACTTACACAATGGAATTTTGTGAAGATTAAAGATATGCAGCATGTTATGTAGAAAACTACCATGTTGTAAACACTCAAGATTATTCATTATTGTGATGACGGTGATGATGAATACAGTGATAATGATGAAGAAGAAACAGATCGAGAAAATTTAAATATACAACTAATTAATAAAAGAAGTGGGGTATGAACCAAGTTGGGCTTACTGCAAGGCTCTTGATTCGTCTTTTGTGCTGCACTGTAAGCAGGGAAGATTAAAGGATGGGGATTTTAGCCAAGCCTTAGAGACTGAATTGAGTGTGACATTCATTTATTTATTGACTTCATCAACAAATATTTATCAAACACTAGTCACGTGGCATATACTGCAGAGGAAGAATAAAACAGACATGGAATTACAATTTGGCAGATTGTGGAAACTGGGAGGGTGGGAAGCAGAAGGGTACCCTAGAAAGAGAGAGAGAAGCATGGTTTTATTCTATGTCCTACTTGCAAGATCAAAGTGAGTATTCACACCTGCAAAGACCCTTTGAGAATTTAAGCCCTCTCTGCAAATCCCAAGGGAAGAGTTGACATCTAATTAGAATTTCTTGTTTATTAGGTTTGAACCACGAAGGATAATTTTTCACACAGTCGTCAGGCCCTGTCTCCATGGTCATGTCAGCCCCACCTTCATTACAGCCTAGCACTCACAGGTGATGTTCTAATTCCATGCCAACAGCTAATAACACACCCAGAGAGGCTGCTGATGAATAAACACTGCATCTATTTTCAGCATCTTTGCCATGGATTTTGGCAGATCTTCACTCTGAGATTCAGGGGTAACCTCTCTGCTTTCCTTTAGAATAAAAGCCCTTCTGAAATGCTTCTTTAATAAATGTAAATAGACAACAGATCCACTGTGTGATTTGAAACTGATGAACAAGAGGCATACAGTGAGCTCCCAATTAACAAATCCTTTGATAGTTCATAGGGCCTCATTTAGCTATGTCTCCCAGTCCATGGAGGCAGCTTCAAGCTGGCAGGAGAAGAGGGGTGGGAGGCTCACCCCACCACACACACGGATGCTGGGTTTATTTCCACAAAAACTCCTGGAAGGATCAATCTGATTCAGGTGAGCCAGAAAAATAAGAACAAACCAGGTGTGTCAACAACAAAAGGATGAACAGAAGAGCATCAGAATTCTTCAGTAGATGTGTGCCAGGAAACCGTGCTCGTGCAGATCATTCCCCAGCATCCCGCCACCCACTGAGAATGACATGCACAGGTGATCGCACCCTGTACACTGAGATTGGGATGAGTACAGCTCCTGGTGCAGGAGAACCTCTCACCCCACAGATAGAGTCCTTAAGATTTAGAGTCTGAACGGCTTCCACCAGGGGCTGGGAAGAATCAAGGCCAAGATTTGCATTCCCAAGGTGCCCAGGAGTGGAATGACCTGAGATTCAAGTCTCATTCAGTGTTTTTAGGTATCATGGGAACAATCCAAAGAAGTCAAGATTGGTTTAAAAAGCTTAAGTGCAAGAATAGGCCCAAGCATGGGGTCAGGGCTCATCAACAAAATGTAATGAATGAAAAGGCAACTGGGGTGGCCACAAGGAGGGCTCTGGGTGGTTAGTTGCCCCAGTGATGCTAAGGTATCTGGGCACGTTGAGGGAGGGAGTTGCACAGCACTGGGCTGTGGTCCTGGTGGTAGGATGGAGGCAGAACAACACAAAGACAGAACAGTTCCATTGATAGCCTCTCTCCTTCAAACTCAGTCAGTCATTCACTGTATCAGGCTCTCACGTGTGTCGTCACTTAATCATTTTGTTGTTTCTGATGACCATCACTTGGTCAGTCCACTGGTTCACATACACGCAATCAGTCCTTCAATTCACTCACTTGGCCATGCATCCTCTCATCCACTCATTCATTTACTCATCTTTCAGTCAACAATTTAACCAGTCATGGATTGTCAGTCATGGAATCTTTTATCCACTCAATTAGGTCTTTTATTCAACCATTGACCGTTCACACACACTCAGTCCCAGGTGGCCATTTGACTCTTTTATTCACTCATTTGTTCATCCAATCAGTTCTTGCTTCTGCCAATCAATTGGTTATGGCATAATTAGTCATTGTACTCTATAATTTGTTCATTTATTCAAATATTTAAGGCTATTACTAACTCATTTTCTATTTTATTTATTTGTTCACTTATTCATCAGTCTTTCAGCCATGCAGACAGTCAGGCAGTCTGTTACTCAGCCATAGTGAACTTGTCCACCAGGCCTTGAGAGAATAGCTTCTAATCTACTCTTTTCTTCAATTACTTGAATTTGCTTATACCCTGAAAAGCTCAGACTATGAAATAAGGCTCCAACATAATTTTCTCTCTTTATGAAAGCAAAATAATAGACCTCAGAACCCGATATAAGAAGTATCTGGACACAAAGAGCTTCGTAAAATTCATGCCTCCTGAGGCCTGAGCAGTGGGTGGTCAAGACTCCAAGTAGCCAGTAAAGGTGGTTACACAGAGGATCTGGCCACCCAGAGACCACCCCATAGGTCCAATCAGGAGACTCATTCTAGTGTTTGTAGTTAAACAATGTTTTTAAAAAAGTATGTCTGTGCTTAGATTAAAGAGTGATATATATTCATTATAAAATGAAGAAAGTTTTGAACAGAAAACAGAAATAACTTTAAATTCCACCACTCACAATTAATAGACGGTCTATAGAACCAGTGTATGGTGCCCCATGATCGCATTACTGTACACAGCTATGATTTAATAAAAAAAACTTTAAAAACCTTTATTTTGTACACTTAATGAACTCAAATTAAATTTTAAAACCAGGGTAATCTGCTTTATGTACAAACTTCACTTGAGAACATTAAAAAAAAAAGTTACTCTTTTGGCCATGCCAACAAGTGTGTGAAGGGGGTTAGCAGCCCCTGTCTGCTGCATGGACAGGTCCTTCTCAGGAGGCATGGCCCAGGCTGACGGCCCTTCTGAGAAGGCAGCCTCCACCTGGGAAGGAAAAGGTGACCACCAAATTCCTTATATGAGCAGCTGGTGGGTGGTCTTGCCATTCACTGGAAGATGGCGTGTTATGTGTGTGTGACTCTATCTTCAATAGAAATCTGAACCCTGGAGACAGAGAGACACTGTCTTATTTACCTTCACAGCTCTGGAGCCCAGCCAGTGCCTGGCACACATCAAGTGTCCCAACACAAAGCTCAGGTATGTAAGGAAAGGTCCCTATGGGCAGTGCAGATGGGGAGGGACAACATCCGCTCTGCACGTTCCTCCTCACCTGCACATTTACCCTCTGTTGTTGTGAGAGCCCAGAGGACAACAACCCTGAGGAGTTGTTCTCCAGTGAGTCTTTTTCTCCTTCCAGGCATGCCCTAGTTCAACCATTCCCTCTGATTATTCCCTAGGGTGAGTTTAGACAGGTTGCTGAGGGGCTTGTCATGGTGAGATCCCCGAGGCAACTCTTAAGGGTTACCTACAACAGTTGAAAAAAAAAACAAAAAGGAGTGTAGAAAATGCCTAACTGCTGACAACATGTTGTTTAAAGACCCCAAGCAGTGAGATGAGTGATCTCTTGGGTAAAAATTGAAAAAAAAAAAAAAAAAAAAAAAAAAAAAGGTTTTAAGCAGAAGGGCT
>CAUYPK010081244.1:0-30127 GCA_963574355.1 Loris lydekkerianus
CAGTGACATTGGATGTGGAGAAAAGGGAACACTTCTACACTGCTGGTGGGAATGCAAATTAATACATTCCTTTTGGAAAGATGTTTGGCGAACACTTAGAGATCTAAAAATAGATCTGCCATTCAATCCTATAATTCCTCTACTAGGTATATACCCAGAAAACCAAAAATCACATTACAACAAAGATATTTGTATCAGAATGTTAATTGCAGCTCAATTCATAATTGCTAAGTCATGGAAAAAACCCAGGTGCCCATTGATCCATGAATGGATTAATAAATTGTGCTATATGTACACCATGCATTATTATGCAGCCTGAAAGAAAGATGGAGACTTTACCTCTTTCATGTTTACATGGATTGAGCTGGAAAATATTCTTCTTAGTAAAGTATCTCAAGAATGGAAGAAAAAGTATCCAATGTACTCAGCCTTACTATGAAACTAATTTATGACTTTCACATGAAAGCTATAACCCAGTTATAACCTAAGAATAGGGGAAGGGGGAGAGGGAGTGGACGAAGGGGGGAGGTGGGCGGCGAGAGGGTGATTGGTGGGATTATACCTGCGGTGCATCTTACAAGGGTACATGTGCAACTTAGTAAATGTAGAATGTAAATGTCTTAACACAATAACTAAGAAAATGCCAGGAAGTCTATGTTAACCAGTGTGATGAAAATGTGTCAAACACAAACAAGTATCCTGTCCCTCATGGTAATGGATATCTTCTCTTTAAATACTTCCAAAGAACTTTAAAGATTTATTTTCCTAGTTGATGTTGGAAAAAGGATTCATAAATTAGGAATTATTGTCTTTATTAATGATTTATAGGTACAGTGAATGATGACATATCAAATGGTATATGCAATTTTTTATTACTGAATGCATATTGTAGGCTTCTCAGGCTCACAATTCAAATCAGATTTCTTTTTTGATGAGATTTGTAAGGGAAGTACAACCATAAGTAGTACACGACTAATATGCAGTGTGAAGTTTTTGTATTTAGTGAGACTTTTATTCTGTAATTGGTTTCTTATAATAAAGAGGCACAAATTGATTTAATGAAAAAAAAAAAAAAAAAGAAAATGTGTCAAACAGTCTATAAAACCAGTGTATGGTGCCCCATGATTGCATTAATGTACACAGCTATGATTTAATTAAAAAAAAAAAAAAAAAGAAAGGACTTTGTTTTTCTTGGGAGTTGGAGTTTTATTAGGAGGGGTGTTTCATCCCCACTTTGACCCACTTGGTAACAACCCTACTCAGTTCTCCAAGTATCAGGTGCTAGAAGCTCTTCTTCCTTGGCAGCAAAGAACAGAGCCAGAGAGAGACGAGGGGTCCAATTACAGCTAGGAGCAAATGGTCAATGGCTTTTCTATGTCCCTCACTACATCGTAGTGGAAAGAAGAAGGGGTTGAGTCTGAAACCGTGGACTGACTAGTTGCTGTGTCTCTTGCAGGAGCAGGAACTCCACCTTTCTCAGTGATGAAGAAAGATGCTCCCTGTGGGCCCTGGGAGGTGACAGGAAGGCCGAGTGTGCTAGCTTCCTCCATACCCTCGCTCACACTGACATCACATCTGTCTACCGGCTCAGTGAGTATTGTCCTCAACCTTCCTTGAAAGCCTGTCTCAGGCTGCTCAAGATGAAGAGAATGTCCCTATCTGGGAATAAAATACCTCTAAATCTTAATCCTATTCATAAATTTGAGGCCATGGTCGCTATTCAGTTGATGACTTGGTCAATTAGCAGACTTTCACTTTAGATTTCAGGTAATTCTTGGATTGCACTGGACATGTTGCCTAGAAACCATGAGATATGTTGAAATCCACATATCTGTACCATGGGTGGTCATATGTATTGACCTTTTCATCCTAATCTGGGGAAAAAAAGAACTTCCTGAGTTGTGGCTGAGGTCCCTCCTTCTAGGGCTGAAGTGGGTCTTGGAGGACCAAGATGAGGTTGCAGAATGTTACCTTTGGAAGGGCCCTGAGAGATGATTCCCCCCCTCACTTTACACTTTGGAAAACCAACGCCCAAGTGAATTAGTGGCTGAGCTAGAAAAAGAACTGTCCTCCCTTAACTGCTAGATCAGGGCAATCCATTTCGCCACATTGTCCCTGATACAAAATGTCACTGAGCTGTTTGGTGCATTAGCCTTGGGTGTGTGAGGAGCCTCAGTGCTCAGCACAGTTTTCAGCAATGTCCCAAGGACTGAGTGAGCGAAGGACTGAATGATATTCATTTCCTTTACTTTATAAAAGGCCCACGACTGTTGGGAAGTATATTTACTCACTGATGGTGGTTTGAGAAAGGGGCTTTATTTCTCCCATTTCTTCAGTTTGATGATGTATCTATTATGGTGTGGCCAGATTAGGTGGGCTGTGTTTCATGGGTACAGCCAGAGATTGTGCAGAAAGGACCCATAGGCCATCTGCCAAAAGGAGAGACGGGGTTAGAGGTTTGGTCCATGCATAAGGAGCATTCCTGAGAGCATCTGCCCAGGCATCAGCACCCAGCTCCAGCCCTAGCATAGCCTTCTTGTCACAGTCAAATGACACTGCTTCCGAGATTGAGCCATGAAGCAGAAGCTGTGGCCAGGGACCAGCAGGTGGGAGCTAATGTCTGAAAATAAAGGATTACTTAGGGTGCACCTTGAAGGGCAAGGTGGTGTGGTGGATTTGGATTGAAGATTTCTGCCAACTGTTGATCCAATGGTTGGGAGAGATCCAAGGTCAGGGCCTAGGCAGCACATTCCAACACTGCAGGGTGCAGGCTGCACCTTACAGTTACAAAGCTGCCCCAGCAAGGAGGCAGCTGGTAGAGAGGGGGCATCTTACTGGTAAATTCCAGCTCTCCCCAGGCCTAGCTCTGGGGAAGGAAGGCCCCTCTGCAATTCTTCCTCCCAGAGAGGGTGCCATTTTGTAACCTGTGCCCCACTTGTGCTGTTAGTATCCTGTCCTGGAGAGAAAGAGTGGCAGGAAGATGGCATGTGCCTGCCAATGTCACAGAGGCCAGGGCACAGCAACAGTTCTCCTGAGATAATCTTGGGTATCTGCAATGACACTCACAGAAGAAGCTGTCCCCGGAGAACCACAGTCAAAGGCTTGAGATGGTGGGGTCCTGCTGGTGCTCAAAGCTCACTGGAGAACTCTGAGTGGGGGCGCAGACCACTGTTGCTTCTCCGCCAGGAGAAGGTAGATCTTGCCTCTACCCACTGCTGTCCTGTGGACTGTGAATCTGGCCTTCACCTCCACTGTTCCACCATGGCTGCTTTAGCCAAGAGCAGTTACTTCTTCATCACTAAACCTAAGGTGTCTTCTTGGTTATAAGCTAGTTCAATTTCATTTTGCCAGTGTAAGGCGGTGGTGCCACGGTCACCTCAGCCTCTGTGACTCTTGTGTTCTTTCTGACTGCCCTTTCCAGCATCCCTCACTGACCACCATCTGCCAGGAAAACGCTTTCTTCCGGCATATTAACAAATCCCCCTCCTTCCCTCCCCTGTTGCTTGTCTCTTCTTCCAAATGCTTCACCTGGGACTTTGCCCAACTCCTCATGACCAGCTGTAGGTTACAAATCTGTATCCAAAAGTCTCAGCTTTTCTTCCCGGCTCCAGACTGATTTCTTTCTCTGCTTCTGCAGGTACCTCTAGCTTAACATGTCTAAAAACTGTGCTCCAAACTCCTCCTTCTTCGACCTCCTTCCACTGAGTTATTTCAGGGAACAAAACTGGGAACCTCAGATGACTCTTTCCTCTTTTGTGTTCACCCTTCACTGCTGGCTCCTTTGTCCTGCTGCTTTTAAAAGGAATAGTGTCCAGCACTTCATCCTGGCCCCTGAACAAATGTCTGCTGAGCAGATGGGTGATGAATGAACGGAGGGAGGAAGAAGGAAGGACGGGACACACTCAGCAATGGGAGGCAGCGCCCCATGCTGCCCTGAGCCCTGCACTGGGAGTTCCTTTCCAGCTCTGTCATAAACTCCCCCAGAGCTTAGGGAGCCACATCTCTCTGACTCCCAGATTCTCTCACCTCCCCATATGCATGCTTCCTGGCATAGAGCTTATCGTTCAGCTTCTTTTCTCTGACTCTGGGCTTTGCTTCTACCTTAGTCCCCAGCTGCAAAGTTCATGGATTAAAGGGGATAATTGGGTCCCTGCTGCTCTTAAACTGATGATGAAAAGGAATATTGGGGCCTGTTCTTTAATGAGGGCCCTAAGGGGCCACTCACTGGTCTGGGGGACACCTGGAGGTAGAGAAATGGTGATCCATTCTGACTTAACTCCAGGTCTGTTCTTCATCTCTACCCAGGTGGGTTTGAATCCATCCAGAATCTTCCAAATGATGTGAGCGGTGAGTAGAGATCATGCCCAGCCTGACCTCCAGTCATGGAGGACAGTGCTCATGTCCTCTTGCTGAGACTAGCTGTCTTAGTTGCAGGTGCTCAGCTTTGCTCGACTTTGCCTGTCCTTACAGTATCCCAGCCAGAAGGCTTCAAGGAGCCCAGATCTGGCAGAGCCTGGGAGGAACATCTGTCCTTGAACTCCAGACAGTCCAGTGGCTCTGAGGACTCCAACCTGGAGGAGGAGCTCCTCTCAGCCTCAGACAGCTATCACCTGCCTGAGCCTGATGACCTTGGTGACCCGGAACTGTTTATGGACCTAAGCAGTGGTCAGGAGGAGGAGGAAGCTGAGAACTTCGCGCCCATATTGGCTTTCCTGGATCACGAGGGTTACGCAGACCACTTTAGGAGCCTTTATGATTTCTCCTTCTCTTTCCTCACTTCTTCCTTTTACAGTTTCTCTGAGGAAGACGAGCTTGTGGTCTACCTGGAGGCCTCAAGGAAGTGGGCCAAGAGGAGCCACATGACCTGGGCCCACGCCCGGCTCTGCTTCCTTCTGGGCCGGCTGAGTGTCAGGAAGGTCAAACTCTCTCAGGCCAGGGTTTACTTCGAGGAGGCCATCCACATTCTCAGTGGGGTGTTTACGGACCTATCCTTGGTGGCTGCTCTGTATGTCAATTTGGCTGCAATCTACCTAAAGCAGAGGCTGAGGCACAAAGACTCGGCCCTGCTAGAAAAGGCAGGTGCCCTGCTGGCCTGTCTGCCAGACCGTGAGTGTAGCACCAAGAATGAAATCGACCTAGTGGCCTACGTGCTGCGCCAGGGGATTGTGGCAGGCAGCAGTGTCCTGGAGGCCAGAGCCTGCTTTCTGGCCATGCGATTGCTTCTCCGCCTGGGCCAGCATGAAGAGGTCCTGCCCTTTGCAGAGCGCCTGCAGCTCCTCTCCGGATACCCTCATGCCTCAGAGGCTGCAGCCACCATCTTGACTTTTTTGTACGACAAGAAATATCTTCCACACCTTGCGGTGGCCTCTGTCAGGCAGCATGGTAGCCAGAGTGCCCAAGGGATACCTCTTCCTATTTGGCAGGTCCACCTGGTCCTCCAGAACACCACCAAGCTCCTTGTTATTCCCTCCCCAGGCTGGTGTGAAGTTTCTGCCCTGGCCTGCCCAACACTCAGGCAGGTGCTGGAGAGCTGTGAGGAGAAGGCAGACTGGAGCACCCAGAGGGCCCTGTGTCTCATCCTGTCCAAAATCTACCTCCATCACAGGTGTCCCGATGGTGCCATACACTACCTGAGCCAGGCCCTGGTGCTTGGGCAGCTGCTGGGGGAGCAGGAAGCATTTGAGTCTTCCCTCTGCCTGGCGTGGGCCCATCTCTTAGCCAGTCAGGCAAAGAAGGCTTTGGACATCCTTGAGCCACTTTTATGCTCCCTAAAGGAGACAGAGAGTGTGACTCAAAAGGGAGTGGTGCATAACCTCCTGGGACTTGCACTTCAAGGTGAAGGCCGTGTGAACAAGGCAGCCAAGAGCTATCTGCGGGCCTTGCACAAAGCCCAGGAGGTGGGAGATGTACGTAACCAGGCAGTGACTATGGCCAATCTTGGCCACCTAAGCCTTACGTCCTGGACTCAGAAATCAGCCAGGGACTATCTCCTGCAGGCTGTCCGACTCTATTCTGAACTTCAAGCCAGCAAGGAGACAGATATGGAATTAGTGCAAGTGCTTCTCTGGTTGGCCCAAGTTCTAGTTTCTGGACACCAGTTGGCCTATGGCCGCCTTTGTTATGAAATGGCATTGCTGTTTGGCTTAAGACATCAGCACCTGAAGAGTGAGTATATCCCAGGCTGCTGAAAGGCTGTAGAGAAAAGTGTTGGAGCAAGCTTTGCCCATCTCCTATCTCGGGTCATCTCATTCATATCCCTGCTTTATGTTCAGGTCAGCTTCAGGTCACCAAATCCCTCTGCCATTTCTACAGCTCTGTGTCCCCACATCCTGAGGCATGCATCACCTACCATGAGCACTGGCTGTCACTGGCCCAGCAGCTTAGGGACCGGGAGATGGAGGGGAGGCTGCTGGAGTCCCTCGGACAGCTCTATCGGAACCTAAACACAGCCAGGTAAGGGTGGGCTCAGGGACAATTCTAGAAGCAGCTTTAGGAAGTTATTTTGGAAAATTTGGAAGTTATTTCCCTAAGTTGAAGTGCTTATGGTACAGGTTTGGCATCATGCAAAACATCAAGGGCTCTGTGGCTACCACATGGTGCCTTCCATTACTTCTTAGCTGTGTGGCCTTGGGCAAGTTAACTTCTCCACCCCAGTTTCCTCTTTGGTGAAAGGAAGATCATAATGACCTCTGTCCTATACTGTTATTATGAGGAATAAGTGAGTTAATGCTCATGGAACTCTTGGAAGATTGCCTGATACATAGGAAGGGCTGAGTAAAGTCACCTCCGTCACTGTCACTTGTGTGCTTCCATCACTACCCCTCACATGACCATGGCTGAGGGTGCATATTCAGAGAGGGGGCAGTTAGACCTAGGACTGAAGAAGCTTCAGGTCTTTGTTACCTGAAGACAATTGATTTCGTCCAAAAAGTTCATTTGAGACCTACCTTTAAAACGAAACTGGAAAGTATGAAATGACATTTAATTTTACTTTTAGTTAGAAATACTTAAATTATAATGGCAACTATGTGCCACGTCTTGAAATAAACATATGATGAAAGAAAGGAGTGTTGACTTTTTGGCTTCAGTGTGTTGACAAAACTGTATAATAGCACGAGATAGTCTTTGTTTTGCAATTGACTTTTCAGCAGTGTCTCAAAAAAGCCTCCTTTTTGCAAAAACATATCAAAATGTAGCCATTTAATCCTCTTTTAAGGGCCTCTTTTAACTCTTTGATATTCAAATTATCCTCACTTAAAGTGTCTTGCCATGTCCTGTGGATTTTCTCTTCTTTGTCTCATCACTGGTCTGACACTGTTAAATGCTTAATCCTCATTTGCCAGTGGGTAGCCTACAGTTCAACACTTTAACAAGCCTTAAATTGATTCCATTAAATCCCACATGGTTTGTAAGATTTTCAATTTCACTTTGCAGTAGGTTTGCATTGTAGTATTGTATTTATAATGATGAATGCCTTCTAAAATAGAGCAGGGATAATTGCTAGTGTTGAGTAGAGAGAGGTGGTTGAGGAGAGGCTAATTAGATGTCATTTTTTGCTTTTCTAGGCAACATAGTAATTGGGCAACCGAACAATCACACAGTGAATAATCAGATAACCAATTCTCTCTCTTTCTACCTATCTCTCTCTTTTACTGCTCTCTTCTCTTAAAAGGAACAGATGTCTTTCAAACCTCCCACTGTTTTTACGTTTAGTCCAGCGAGGGAGCTTTGGATTCCTGCAGCATGTGAGGGGACGGGAGGCTCCAGCTCCACTCTACTTCCATTCCAGGACACCCTAGAAATTTGGATGCTTCTGGAACAGATCCAGAAAGCAGGTTTGAATTAACCACAGAGATGACACAGTCATGAGCTGTAGGTGAGGCATCATGTAGGATTGGGCTTTGGGAACATTGGATTCTAAGGGACTGGATGGAGCAAAGGTGACACAGGCGTTAAGCTTGTTGCCACCCCTCTGCTATGCAAGTTCAGTCTTGAATTCTGCTCCCAGGCACCCCACCCCTGCCACTGCCATCCTTTGGTCACCAGTGTCTCCCCCACTCTGTTGTCTAAAACCACTGAAATCCTTAGGAGGAAGCCAGAGGGAAAAGGAAGTGTGCGGAGTCATTGTCCTTCTTAAGTGGTGGGGGTGATGGAAAGGAGGTCAGGAGTGGGGCTGCAGAGGGCCCCAGGAGTCACCAGAGGAAGTTGGTAACCACAAAGCTGGGAGAGGAGCCAGGAAACCTGATTCTGCCATGACCTTCTAAATTGTCCTGAAGCAAGTCACTTTTCCTCTTGGTTGCTCTGTTCATGAAGTTAAATTGAATCAGGTGCCTTGCAGTTGTAAAATATTGAGTCTTGGGCCAGTTAGGTTCATGGGATGTTAGTGCCCCAAATCCTGCTGCTTCTGAAGAGTTTTGAATTTGGGCAGCATATGCTGTGGGCTTTTTTCTTTTTTTGGGGGGGGAGGGGCTTCGGGATCAAAGACATAAGCTTTTAGGATTTGGAAGACTCTACAGTATGTTCAGAAGTTCTTAGGGGTGGACATTTTAGGGCTAGCACAGAGGTGGGCACCGTGGAGAAATATAGGACATGTGTGGGGGGCAGGCAAGTGGCGAATTAGTTACTGAGTCCACCAGTTCACAGCCCTTGAGGTGTAGCTCTATGCTGACTGGGCCTCTGGTGACAGCATGGGGAGAAGGAGAATGGGGGCAGCTTTGCCCTGGGGGAGTCTATGCCTCCTTTGCTCAGAGTTCAGGTAGGGGAAGAAAAGTGGTAATGTTCAGGCAACTGTCTTCATTCTCTGTTCTTGGTGTGCTCTTGGCTAAAGAATGACCAGACACCCCAAAAGTAAGGCAAGCATGAAATGAGGTTTATTGGGGGAAGAGAAAGATAGGTTCACAGAGCAAGATATGTTCTCCATAGACAATGAATGGGCCCCCATTGTTGTGACAAGAAAAGGCTTTGGCTATGGCTGGGGGTTCTGTTTTATACTGTTGGGATTGGGCCCACCTTATGGGTCAGAGGTCACCTTGGAACCACAGAGTCTTACTGTGCTTGTGGCCCTCCCAAGGGCCTCTCTGAAAGGCCTTTGGGGACTCTGCACTGTAGATCTAAGCAAAAGATGTGATAATTATTCTTAAGGTTGTTCTGGGTCACCTTCCAGACTCTACTGAACCTGCGCTGCTTGACCCGTGGGCTAAAGAGTCTCTGCATTCTTTTTGTGGTTGGCATTCTAAGTTTTGATTGGTGGGTATGCAGGATGTCCTCTCCTCCTCTGGGTTGGGCAGTTGCTTGGCACAGGATTAAGGTGGGTTGGCACCAAGATAGGGGCCTGGAGACCCTGCCCTTGTCCTTTTTCCCTAGGAGAGCTGGAACCCTATCCACTTAACACTTAGAGCAGTGATTTTCAACTGGTGTGCTACAGTCCACAGGTTACCTCTTCACTCTATGATCCTTCATAGGATAAGCTAGAAAATGTTCCTTCCTCTTTTGTTTTTTGAGAGAGTTTAGGAAGAATTGGTGTTGATTCTTTAAATATTTGGTAGAATTCACTGGTGAAGCCACCTAGGGCTTTTCTTTGTAAGGTGTTATTTTATTTATTTTTTCCAGACAGAGTCTCATTTTGTTGCCCCTGGTAGAGTGCTGTGGCACCATAGCTCATAGCAACCTCAGACTCTTGGGCTCGAGCAATTCTCTTGCTTCAGCCTCCCAAGTAGCTGGGACTATAGGTGCCTAAAACAGTGCCTGGCTATTTTTAGAGACAGGATCTCACTCTAGCTCAGGCTGGTCTCAAACTCGTGAGCTTAGGTGATCCTCCTGCCTTGGCCTCCCAGAGTGCTGGGATTACAGGCATGAGCCACCACATCCAGCTATAAGGAGTTTTTTGATTACTCATTCAATCACCATAGTTTTATAGCTTTATTTAGAATTTTTATTTTTTTCTTGAGCAATTTTGGTACTTTTTGTCTTTCTAAGAATTTTTCCATTTCATCTAACTTATCTAATTTTTGATACACAGTTGTTCTCAGTGTTCCCTTGTAATCCTTTCTATTTCTATGTGGTTGGTAGTAGTCTGCATTTTAATTCCTGAGTCTCTTCTCTCATTTCTATTCTTAACAAGACTAGCCAAAAATCTGTCATTTAAACAAAATCTTTTAAACAAACAAACTTGTGGTTTTATTGATTGTTCTCTATTAGTTGTCTATTCTCTATGTGATTTATTTTGGCTTTAATATTTATTATTTCTTTTCTTCTGTTTACTTTGGGATTACTTTGCTCCTCTTTATCTAATATTTTAAGGTGGCATGTTAGGTTATTGGTTTGAGATTTTTTTCTTTTTTAATATAAGTATTTATAGTGATATATTTTCTTATGAGTAATACTTTTATTTCATTCTATACATTTTCGTATGATGTGTTTTTGTTTTCTTTCATTGCAAAGTATTTTGTAATATTCATTATGATTTCTTCTTTGACCCATTTGATTCTTAGGAATCTGTTGCTTAAGTTCCACATATTGGTGGATTTTCCAAATTTCCTTCTGTTACTGATTTCTAGTTTCATTCTGTTGTAGTGTGAAAACATACTTTGTGTAATTTCATTCGTCTTAAATTTGTTGAGATTTGTTTATAAAATATTATCATTCTTTAGGATGAGTCCTGTGCACTTGAGAGGAATATATATCCTGTTGTTGCATGGTGTAGCGTTCTATAGATATCAGTTAGATCTAATTATAGTTAGTCCTCTATTTCTTTGTTGTTCTTATGTATAGTTGTTGTATTCATTATTGAAAGCAGATTATTAAAATTTCCAATTACTGTTGAATTGTCTGTTCTTCCCTTTAATTCTGTCAGCTTTTCCTACCTGTGTTTCATGGCTCTGTTATTATGTACATATATGTTTTCTCTGATCTCTTCTAGGTGGATTGAATCTTTTATCATTAGCAAGTGACTTTCATTGTTATTGGTGACAGTTTTTGGTCTTTTTATCTGATATTAGCATAGAAACTCTAGCTGTCTTTGTTACTGTTCATATAACATATCTTTTTCCATATTTTTAGTCTAATTACGTCTTTGAACCTAATGTATATCTCTTATAGATAGCATATAGTAGAAACATTTTTTTACTACATTCTTCTAATCTGTCTTTTGACTGAAGTGTTTAATACATTTACATTTAATTAATTACAGGTAAAACAAAATTTGTGTCTGCCACTTTGCTCTTGGTTTCCTCCATATCTTAAAACTTTTTTTTTTTTTTTGCTTTTCTGTTCTTCCATTACTGCATTCATTTATGTTAAATAGATATTTTCTGATATACCATTCTAATATATCATTGTCCTTTCTTGTACTATTAATATATTTATTTTAGTTATTTTCTTAGTGGTTTCTCTGGAGCTTATAATTAACATCTTGACCTATAATGATATCTGATATTTTCTGAACATGCACACAGTTCCTATATGTGTATGTGATCTTCTGGATTCCCAGGAATATTTCAGAGTTTCTCAAAGTTTCTTATGGGTGGCTCCGCGCCGATGGCCCAGTGGTTACAGGGCCAGCCCCAAACACCAAGGGTGGCGGGTTTGAACTCAGTCCAAGCCAGCTAAACAATTGCAACAACATCAACATCAACAACAACAAAATAGCCAGGTGTCGTGGTGGGCGCCTGTAGTCCCAGCTATGTAGGAGGCTGAGGCAAGAGAATTGCTTAAGCCCAAGAGTTTAAGGTTGCTGTGAGCTGTGATGAGATAGCACTCTATTGAGGGTGACATAGTGAGACTGTCTCAAAAAAAAAAAAAGTTTCTTATGGGCATCTCATTCCTCACCTTTTCCTTTTTATTTCTTTCTTTTGTAATTTAACTTCATTTTTCTTGTTGTTGGCTTCTTGTTGATTTTAAGTATTTTCATCACCTATGGCAGAAATGCTGTTAAATAATTGATGATGATTGTTTTTGACAAACGCCTCAGGGAACAAGGTGTTATGCATTGACTGAGCTCTGAGTGAGGTCAAATAAAAACAAGCCCTGTGAGTGGAAACTTTTAGGAAATTTCAATAGCTCAAATAGTGACAATTCTTGGGAGATGGAACTTTAGGGGATTCCAAGCTCATAGTCTCTTAAAGTGGCTGCTGGTCTTTCCAGATATTTGTTTTTAAGGCCTCCACACAGCTAGTGCAAGCAGGATAGCTGTAGGGCAAGTTGAAAAACAACAAAGCTTATGATTCTTGATAAGATTCAGTTTCTTTTCTGAATAAATACTCTTTGCAAACCTTTGGTTAATTTTCACAATTCTGAAAAATTTTATTTTGACAATTTGTGCCAGTGTTCTCATAGCTTTTATGAAGGAGCAGATTTTTGAAAGTCCTTTACCCCATTGTTTTAGAAGTTGGTATAGCATAGAATTTTTAGTTTTAATATACTGTAGTTGTAAACTCTGAGATTCTTATTCATACAATTAGAAGGAAATAAATACCCACTTCTGCTTTACCATTCATGAGTGACATAAGCGGAAGACTTTAGGTGTCAGAAAAATCCCCTACAAACTAAGGTCATTGTCCCTTTACAGAATGGCTAGTTTATCAAAGGGAACATGCTGTAATGCTCTATTTATTTAGCATGTATAAATCACCTACTTCTACAGAGCACTCAAAAAAAAAAAAAATAAATAAATAAAAAACAAAGAAAAAGACCTGTGATAGACACAGATAAAAAAGTGTTTTCACCCAGGCAGTGGGGAATGTGTTACTGTAATTTAGTGCTAAGCTTCCTGGTAGCTGAGGTAAAAAGGGGAATGCTATATGAGGTTCTCACTGTCTGATAAAAGAATATAAACAAATGTATCTGTTGGAGCAGGTTTTTTTCCTGGCACTGATTTCTAGGAGGAATTTATTAAGTGGGTCTTGATGTAATGGACATATTTCTTCAACTAAATTCCCCTCAAGGGATTTAATTCTCACAAAGTTCAAAGCCATAGCAAGCAAAGGCAGGAAGTGTTCATGGAAGAAGCGGCAGGCATCTATACGGGCAGGTTTGAAGGAAAAGGAGACAAAGCTTTCAGCAAAGGTTGGGGGTGATCTGTCAGGGAAGGCTTTATGTAAGTGGAAGCATTTGAGAAGACCCTTGAAGGATAAGTAAGATTTTGAAAAGTGGAGAAAGATTGGAAATAGCACTTGAGGCGCAAAGCAAGGCAGTAGCCATGGAGAAATGGGGACATGTTTTAAAGGCATTATGTAGACTTGACACACAGATTTTGGTAATCCCCCTAGGAGGGGATATGGAAGTTGAATGGGCATGGGAGTGACAGTAGGCTTCTGGACCTACACAGTGAACATTATGGTCATAATGGTAACAAGTAGCATTCAGTGAGCATGCAGAATTGTTTAGTAAGCAATATGTAAATCTCAGGAGAACCTCAGAAAATAGGAGTTGTGAGAATTGAGAACTATAGAAGCCAATCAACTTGCATGAGGCCACAGAGCAGGGATTGAAACTCCAACAGTCTGAGTCAAGAGTAGGGTTAGCAAATGTTTTTCATAAAAGATCAGATAGTACATGTTTTAAGCTTTATGAGTCATGTGATTTCTGTCACAACTTCTCTACTCTGCAGCTGTAAACATGAATATAGTCATATACAATATATAAATGAATGAGTGTGACTGTGTTCTAATAAAACTTTATTTATAAAAGCAAGAGGAAGGCTGTATTTGGTTTATGGGGCATAGTTGGCCAGCACTTGCTCTAGAATGCATATTCTTAAGCATTCTGTATGTATTATGACTTATCACTCTAGATCAACATTAGATATGGGTGGCTGTATAGTAAATCTTGTGGAATTGTATAGATGAGAATGGCTCATTTTTTATTCTGTCAGCTCTGACTTTTGTCCACTACAGAGAGTTCAGATTAATTATGCCACTTGGTTCTACTAGGGTTAGTTCAGATCCTTTTTTTTTTTTTTCATTGTGGTTAAGAACTTTCTTTTTTTTTAGTATTAAATCATAGCTGTGTACATTAATGCGATCATGGGGCACCATACACAGGTTTTATAGACCGTTTGACACATTTTCTTTTTTTTCTTTTTTTTTTTTTTCAGGGTAACAGACAGTTTTTATTTAAAAAGAACAAAGACAAAGTTTAGAACATTTCCAAAGAGAGTTGGAAGTGGGTCTTTTTTTTCTTTTTCTTTTTTTTTTGTCGAAGCAGGAACTCAACTTTATTGAGTCAAGCAGCCACTTATATAGAGTGTGGGGAAGGGGCAGGGAAAGGAGGCGGGGGAAGAGGGGTGCGTGACAGGGTTGGGGCAATGGCATGGCACCACATTGGCTGTATCCAGGTAGAGGCAGTTTCAGGCCAGGCCTTGCTGAGTCATTGCTATGCGGAAGTAGCTGGATGGATCTACTTCTAGTCAGGCTCTGGAAGTTGCACTAGGCCTCAGGCACATGGCAGGGCCCAACAATTCCCTCTTTTGTTTTTTGTATGGTGGATAAACATAGGCCCTGTCTTAGGTTGCCTGCTCTTGCAGTTTTAGTCTTACCCGTCATGGGGATACAAACATCAACGGTTTGGTCCCTGTCTTAGGTTGACTGAATGCAGAGTGATCTTACCTGTCTTTGGGTACTATGAATGTAATCCACCGTGCAGCATCTCCATATCCTGTCTTAGGTTGTCCGAGCTTTGGGAGTCTTACCCGTCATTGGTGCTATGGAGGGCGGTGAAGAATAATAGTTAGATTCTTGGTTAATGAGCCGGTGATATTGGACCTCAACCTGATTTAACTGTTTCTAACCTTTTTTAAGGATACACGGCCCAAAGGTGAAGGGTAAATAAGGGTAGCAGGAGAAGAAGGTAGGGTAAAAAACCATGCAGGCCCGTCCACAGGGGATTCTCTAAAATTTCTTTTCTTCTCTTTTCTAGATCTTCTTGGAGTGTTTTGATCTTGTTTTGCACGATCTCAGATCTATTGGCATAAAAGTAGCACTTGTCCTGCAAAAATAAACAGATGCCTCCCTTTTTGGCAGTTAATAGGACTAATCCCCTTCTTGTGTTTGTTTTGTTTGTTTTTGTTTCTGTTTTTTTTTTTTTGTTGTTTGTTTGTTTTTTAGTTTTTTTCAATAGCAAGGGATCCTCCATTTTGTTATGGTTTTCAGCACCTTTTATACTCTCTTCTTTATTTCTATACTTTTTCTCTTTTATGGTAGACATTTTTCTATCTTTCTTACATAAATTTCTCTTTGTCTTTATCTTTTATAATTATACCATTAATTTTCGTTTTCAATTTTCTTTTTCTCTGAGTGCTGGCACGTAATGACATTCATCTGCTCATGAAGGTCATGATTTCACTATCTAGAGTGTCCTCTTAGATTTGTTTCACGGCACAAAATCAATGCCCACAAATCATTAGACTTTGTATTATGCCAATAAAAGCCAAAATGAAAACTAATCCAATACACAATTCTCCTCACAGTAGCTTCAAATAAATCTGTATACCTGGGGGTGGTGCCTGTGGCTCAAAGAGTAGGGTGCTGGCTCCATATACCAGCCATGGAGGGTTAAAACCCAGCCCCAGACAAAAACTGCAAAAAAAGAAAAAAAGAAAAATATATATATACCTAGTAATATACCTTAAAGAAT
The DNA here is from genome assembly GCA_963574355.1 of Loris lydekkerianus. Classification (NCBI taxonomy): domain Eukaryota; kingdom Metazoa; phylum Chordata; class Mammalia; order Primates; family Lorisidae; genus Loris; species Loris lydekkerianus. The sequence continues at coordinate 15,631 of CAUYPK010081244.1, forward strand.
AAGGTGAAGGACCTCTATACAGAGAATTATGAAACCTTAAGGAAATAAATAGCAAAAGACATTAACAAACGGAAGAACATACTATCCTTATGGCTGGCAAGAAACTACATTGTTAAAATGTCTATACTTACCAAAGAAATCTATAGTTTCAATGCACTCCTTATTAAAATGCCAACATCATACTTTGAAGAACTGGAAAAGGTAGTTCTTCATTTTGTATGAAATCAGGAAAAAAACCATATAGCCAAAGAAATTTTAGTAATGAAAAAAGTCAGAGGTATCACTCTACCAGACTTCAGGCCCTATTACAAGTCCAAGTGATCAAAACAACATGATAGTGGCACAAACATAGAGACATAGACATTTGGAACTGAATTGAAAACCAAGAGATGAATCCAGTCTCTAGTTGCCATCTGATCTTTGATAAGCCAAATAAAAGTAAAAACTGAGGAAAAGCACCCCTATTCAATAAATGGTGCTAGGAGAACTGTATAACCACATGTAAAAGACTGAAACTGATCCACACTTTCACCACTTACAAAAATTGATTCTAGATTGATAAATGATTTCAAACTAAGGAATGAAATGATAAAAATCCTAGAAGAAAGTGTGGGAAAAACTGTTGATGATGTTGACCTGGAGAAAGATTTTATGAAGAAGATTTCTATGACAATTGTAACAACAACAAAAATAAACAAGTAGGACTTAATTAAATTAAAAGTTTCTACATAATAAGAACACAACAATCAAAGCAAATAGACAACCTTCAGAATGTTAAAAATCTGACAAAAGTTTAATAACTGGGATCTATAGAGAACTCAAATTAATCAACAACAACAACAAAAGAAGAGCAAACAATCTCATCTCCACTGGGCAAGAGACATGAACAGAACCTTTTCTGAGGATAACACACAGTTGGCTAACAAACATTTGAAAAAAATTCTCATCATCCCTAATCATCCCAAATGCAAATCAAAACCACCTACGCCATGTGAGATTAGCCCACATCACAAAGTCCAAAGTTTTGGATGCTGGCATGGATGTGGAGAAAGGGGAAAATTTTTACAGCTTGAAGGAACTGCAAACTAATACAGCCTCTTTGGAAAGGAGTATGGAGAATCCTAAAAAAACTTAAATTAGACCTCCCCTTTGACTCTGAGATTCCACTAGTAGATAACTAGCCAGCAGAAAAAAAAAAAATAATAATTTTATCATAAGGACCTTTGCACTAGATTGTTCATTGCTGCTTAATTTATAATCACCAAGATGTGGAAACGACCCACATGCCCATCAACGTAGGAATGGATTAACAAACTGTGATATAGTATACCATGTATACTATTCTGCCGTGAAAAAGATGGTGACTTTACATCTTTCTTATTAACCTGGATGGAGTTGAAACACATTTTTCTTGATAAAGTATCACAAGAATGGAAAGGAAATATCCATTGTACTCAACACTAATATGAAGCCAGATGATGATCTAATTGATGCCCACATAGGAGAAAAACTCATTTAAATTAGTTGAGGGAAGGATTATTGTGGGTGGAAGGAGGGAGGTTTGATGTATTTCCACTTAATTGGCACAACGTAGGAGTGTATGGCATACCTTACGTGTGCGGGACACAGCTACAAGAGGGACACTACCTAACAAATTCACATATTGAGACCTGGTTGGTTGTATCCTCACATTAACCTGATATTAAAAAAAAAAAAAAAAAAAAAAAAAGGAAACAAGATTACATGAAGGAAAATACATCACAGTGCTCAATTTGACACTTCTTCTGGGCAAACTCCCACTAAGTTCATGAATATTAATAAAAAGTGAAATAATCTTTCCAGTGTCCAGACTGTTTCACTAAACAAAGTTCAAGACCATCAGATAATGAAATTTGTACTTTTTACCTTATTACATAATTTTCAGAGTGAAAAATTTAAATGCTAACCCTATGTGTAATTATTTTTCAAAGTTCTTAGTGATTTTTATTTGGCACTTATTTTGTGTTAATGTTTCCTTCTTTTAAGACTTTCTATTAACAAATGTCTGCATCAGGTAGAGATCACTTAAAATGGCATTAAAATATAGTATTAGTTCATGACAATATTAAACCATCTGATTAAAAAAAGAGCATATGATCATATTTTTCCCCCATGTGAGAAACTTTCTGCCTGGGTTTCCAGGGGATAAGAGCATTGTGAACCAAGACTGTTAGGTTCCTTTGTGGTGTTAATTTCTACGTTCTAAAAATTTGCACCCATATTTTACAGGAAACACAAAATAATGAACACTATTTGTTAAAGATATTGTATTACACTGGGCACCAAATATTCACTGTAATGGGTTTCTTTGTAGATACCCTACATTCATCATTTGGTCAGTAACCTTGTGTAGCTCTCAGAGGTACCATGATTGTGAGAGCTTCAGATCACGTTATTACAGATTCATTCCAGGTCATCACAATGCTCAGAAATGTCACTAAAGTTTAATCAATGGTGGCACACAAGAACTTCGTATTTGATTTTGGTAATAAAATATCAACATTGGCTGCTAGCACAGTGTTACCTCCCTTTCTATTTTATTCCTTACCAGGAGTTTCGTGATCATTCAATGAATCAAAGGCAGATGCTGTGGCAAATGTCCTTCTGGACATTGTTCTATGTCTGACAATCAAGCAAGGTTCCAATTTACTATCTTATCAAAAGAATGTAGGTTAAGGATTGTACTGGATTCCCTTAGGTGGCAGACAGCCTTCACTCTTCTGTCACTGTTTGGGCAAGACACGTTTTATACTTTCAAGCCCAGTTTATTTAGCATAATGTCATCCAGATTTATCCATGTTGTCAACAAATGGTAGAATTCCTTCTTTTTAAAAGTTGAATAATATTCCATAGTATATAAATGCCACATTTTTATTATCCATCAATCTCTGTTTTTTCCCCATACCTTCACTATTGTAAATGGGGTTGTAATGAACACGGAGGTGCAGATATCTCTCTACTCTACATTTTAGTTCTGCTGATTATATACTTAGAAGTAGGATTCTTTTTTTTTTTTTTTTTTTTTTCTTGGCCGGGGCTGGGTTTGAACCCACCACCTCCGGCATATGGGGCCGGTGCTTTACTCCTTTGAGCCACAGGTGCCACCCGAAGTAGGATTCTTGGGTCATATAGTAGTTTTATTTTTAACTTTTGGGGTGTTTTCCATTATGTTTCTGTAACTGCTACACTATTTTACATTCCCACCCACAGTTATAAGAGTTATAATTTGTTTACAATGCAACTTAATTGTCTCAACATTTGATATTGCTTGATTCCACTTGCAGGAGGTATTTAAAATAGTCAAACTCTTAGAAGCAGAGAATACAACAGTGGTTGCAGGTTCTCGCAAATGGGAAATACAGGAGTTGCTATTAAAAGGGTATAAAGTCTCAATTTACTAGATGAGTAAGTTGTAGAGATGTGCTGTATTACACTACCTACAGTTAATAGCATGGAATTATCCATGTCAACATTTGTTAAGAGAGTACATCTAATAAAAAGTGTTAATAATGCACATATGTGCAAACACACACAAGGAAACTTTGGAAGGTGTTAGATTTGTCTACCATCTCAATTGTGGTGATGGTATCATGGGTATTTTGTATGTCTGTCAACCTGGAATAATTGAACAAATCAGAATTCAGTTTTAAAGGGTTTATTCAAGTAAAAATCTGGGAATGACAAACCCAGGAGACACAAACTCACAGAATTGGGGTCAGTTTTCTGAGGTTAAACGTTAAATTCTGGCTTATATATGCAGAAAACAAAGTTTAACAAAACAATGTAGATAAGGAAGAAGGATAATCAATAATCAGAGATACAAAGGTTATAGCTTTTTAGGTTACAGCTGCCTAGGTTATAGCTGCTCTTCCCATGACGTGGGCCCAATAATTATATTCTTTTAAGACTCACAATAATTTAAAGTTCTGACAGGTTAGATTTTTAACTACTTATTTTTAAATGTCTAAACTCATCAAATTGTATGCATTAATTAAATAACAATATTTAGTAAGGTTAAAGTCAATTATTGCAAATAGCTGCTGAAAAAGATGCCAGGATTGTACCAGTTCATAGCTACAGGCACATATAATGATCTTTTGAGTCACTCTTCAATCCCCATAATAGGTGGCTTGTGATTAGTAATGACCAGCCCATTACCCTGGCAGCCTCCCTGATTCTGCTGGAATGTCACATGTACCTGGGGACTACCTAGTCGCCCTATGTACTGTGGGAACTAATTTCTCACGGACCAGCTGTTACTTATTTGGGACATGTTAGGGTTCCATGGCATATCATTTATAAATCTCTTTCTTTGGGCATTTTCTAAACTCTCATTGTTGACGACTTTTATTAATGAAAAATAAAATAATACGTACAGTTTATGTTCTCAGCAATAGTGTACAAGAGTCCCACCTTTTTATATCCTCATAAGATTCATTATTTCCTGTCTTTTGGATAAAGGCTTTTTTACTGGGACAAGATTATATCTCATAGTTTTGTTTTTGTTTTATTTTTTTTACAGTTTTTGACCAGGGCTGGATTTGAAACCACCGCCTCCGACATATAGGGTCAGCACCCTGCTCCTTTGAGCCACAGGTGCTGCCCCTATATCTCATAGTTTTAATGTGTATTCCTCTGATGATTAGTAATATTGAATATTTATTCATATAATTGTTGGACATTTGTAGGTCTTCTTTTTTAAAAAAAACTATTTAAATATTCTGTCCATTATTATTAAATTATTCAGGTTTTTTTACATTGAATTATTTGAGTTCCTTATGTATTTTGGTTTTTCAGTGAAAAAATACAGTTATATAGAAGAAATAAGATCTAGTAATAAGTAGCAAAAAAGGTGATTTATTTGCATTATTATTATTATTGCTTAATATTTTGTCACAGCAATTGTCTGATTTCTTCTGTGAATGTATTTATCTTCCTTCATTCTTTACGAGGGATTTGTTTCTAGTCTTTATCTCAAACATTGTTATTGTTGTTAAATTTTAAGCCTTTTTAATTTTGTGGAGGCAAAAAGTGGAAACCTAATAAACACATGTATATGCAAAAATTGAAATTAAAAATTAAAAAAAAATCTTTACCAGTCATCCATTTTTTTTCTTCAATTACTAATGTAAAAAAGACTGTACTGAAGGTTAAATTACCAAGACCCTCAGTTATTTAGGGATGAACTAAATGACTGGTGCCATCACTTAGAAAAGTGTCTTGAAATTGATAAAGCTTAAGCTGAGAAATAAACAAGGTGATTATCGTTAACAATAATTGATTGTATATTTTAAAATAAGCAAAAGAGTGGAACTGGAATGTTCCTAATACAAAGAAATGATAAATGTTTGATATAATGAATGTCCTAACCATTATCCTGGGTTGACCATTACACATTGTATGCTTGTATCAAAATATCACAGGTACAACTATTATGTGTCCATAATAATTAAAAATAAATAATCAAATACATAAATAAGTGAATAAATAAAACATACAGGCAGCTATATACTTGATTTGCACCAGCCTAAAACCTTACGCTAACATGTAATTTCTTATGTACTAGTAGCTATTTTTTTCTTTTTTTTATTCTTAGCAAAGTATCTCAAGAATGGACGAAAAAATATCCAACATACCCAGCCCTACTATGAAACTACTAGCTATTTTGATAAATGTTTAACTATAGTCCAGAAAGAAGGAGGAGAGGGGCGGGTAGAAGGGAGACTGTGAGGAGGGAAGGTATGTGGGGGGATCAACCTAATGTGCATAAGACAATGATACATTTTTATACTATTAAGAATAGAGTATGGGGCGGCACCTGAGGATCAAAGGAGTAGGGTGCTGGCCCCATATATGAGTTCAAACCGGGTCCAAGCCCCCCCCCCCAAAAAAAAAAGAATAGAGTACGAATGTTTTTGCCACAATAAATGAGGAGACTGTTATGTTAATCACTTAGATGTAAGTATTCCACAGTGTATATCAAATCAGCACATTGTACCCCTATAAATGCATTAATGTACACAGTTATGATTTAATAAAGAATTAAAAAAAGAAGAAAGAAATTGAAAGTTATTATTATTACTAAATATTATTTAATTTACAAAAAACTTTAGAACTATATTTTGCAAAACTTTGAATTGTCTACATCTCACCCTTCTGCATTACCTGATTCCAGTCTTTTATTGTCTTTGAGCTCTTTTCTGACTGCAATTTGCACATAGACGATCAATATACAAATTTTGCCCTATTTAGCAGAGGTTTAATTGACTTCCTCCTTTCACACTGTGGAAAACCTAATTTTGTCTCCATGTATGTACATATTTACACCAGTATACCTAATCTACAAATGTATCTGCTATTTTTAGATCTTTTTAAACAAAATATAACATGGCCTGGTATCCTTCATTAAACACATTAAATAAAATCATTAAGGAGTTAATTTCATATATTTTTCTGGAAAATTATTCTATTTTGTTAAAATCATCTTTTAACTAATAGAAGGCTTCCTTTACTACTGTCTTGTAATCCATTTAAAAAATATAAATTAAATGACATAATGTATGTGAAACTGTTCTGCAAACTCTTTGCAAACACAAATAGAGTTGTTAGAATAACAAATTAAAGAGACATGAGAAATATATTATTGGAGAAAAATTCAGTATTTTCACTAAAAAGGAAATTGACAGTTTTATTTTCTGTCAGTGAATTCAAGAATACTGAAAATAACAGGAAATGCTGATCAGAGTTAAGAAAATATATCATTGACAGAGTGATAAATCATTTAAAGAAAATCAGCCTGGATCACAGGAATACAAGCACAGCTGACAAACCTGATAGCATTTTGCTTGATAAAATAATATAGTTGTCAGAGAAAATTGGGGGCATAATTTTCCCACAGTACAAATTGTTCCCTAAATGACCAGATAGAAAACTAATCTACAAGGTCAACTGCTTTGGAGGGATGTGAAAGACAGCTTCTCAGATAAAGAAGTGTCTCAAAGAATGAAGACAAATGATAACAAGAGAAGAAAAACCTCAGTGCGGATAGAGGTGACAAGAGTGATACGTCAGTGACACACATCATTTCCAATTGTAGAAAGTTAGGACACTAGTGATATAGAAGGCAGAATACTCCACAAAATAAACAAGTGTTCATATGAAAAAAAAGAAGTTTAAAGTGAGCAATTTCTTCAAGGATTAAGGTTAGTATTTTTCAAAGATTTGCTAAAACTATGTTGAACAACCATTTCCTTAGTGATTTATTTAAATGTTACCTGTTGTAATAACAGTAGGATAACTTAACACTGACAAGGAAGGAAAATAAAATGTGATTCTACCAGGTTATAACATTAAAAATTAAAAAAAAGAAAAAAATATTTTACATATGTAGTATGTGCACGCACTCACAACATAATAATTTCTATACATTTTCTAATGTCCTTTATTTTTTCACTTAAACTAGGAGAGCTGAAGGCCTATCACCATTTAAAATCTCAAGAAAAATGCAGGCTGGGCACAGGGGCTCCCAGCTGTAATTCTGGCACTCTGGGAGGCCGAGGTGGGTGGATTGCTTGAGCTTAAGAGTTCAAGACCAGCTTGAACAAGAGCAAGACCCCATCTCTACTGCAAAAAATAGAAAAATCAGCCCAGTGTTGTGGCGAGTACCTATAGTCCCAGCTACTGGGGAGACTGAGGCAAGAAGATCTCTTGAGCCCAAAAGTTTGAGGTTGCTGTGTGTCAGGGACTGGGACTGGTCAGGTCTCTGGCCCTGGCCTACCTAATTGTCTGGACGCGGACACTGTGCTACATTGCTTGGGATCAACTACCCTTAGGTGCCAGGAGGCAATTCGCCTTAGCAGGAGAGAGAGAGAAAACAAACAAACAAACAAACAAAAGTCTTTGAGAGTGAGAAACAATCTTAGCAGGAGAACGAATCCTAGCAGTCGTTTTAGAGGAGCAAAAGAGTTAGAGGAAGCGAGTCAGTGAAAGAATGAATGACCTCAGACTAACCTCACTTGCAGCTACTTATAGACGTGGTCCCTGTCTATTTGCACCACAGGTGTGGAGACTGCCAAGCACTCATGCTCTGGTGTCATCTCGCGTGCTCTCATATTAAGGACAGCCGAATCCCTTCCCCATGCCCTATCACCGAGGTGTCACTGAGATGTTATATCATAGGTGTTTCTCATAGTTACAGAGAGTTCAAGGCTTAACTGTCGCTTTTCCTGTCCTTTGAGTTATATGGTCTGCTAGAGCTGTGAGCTGTGAGGCCATGGAACTCTACCCAGGGTGACAAGAGTGAGACTCTGCCTCAAAAAAAGAAAAAAATATGCAAAAATTGCTTATTTATTTTAGCAGATCAGACATGTTAATAAAAAATAGTTCTAAACAGTCTTCATAGATGTAGAAATGAGCAGCCAAATTGAAATGGCTAGGTTTTGTTGAAATAGCTATGCAATTGCAGTCTCAGTTTTTAAGGAGAGAATTTCAGCATGTAAAAATGTCTTTTCTTAACCCGTTATAATGTATTTCAAGCAATTTGATAAATGAACAGACACTAAACATAGATTAGTACTAAAACTAAAAAAGAAAAATCTTTAATAGGTAGAGAAGAAAGTGATAAGTCAGGATATGAACTGCAGAAGGAATATTATATAATCTTACCTGATTGGCTTATTTTGTTTTTTTCTAAGTATAATACATGAACAGTATGAAAATATAGCATAATATATAAAACAAAAGGCTTTTAAAGATTGAATATTTGATTCTTAGGTCCTCCTGGTAAAATAAAAATGAATATTTAGATCTTAACCTGTCATCTGAGAGGGGTCTGATAATTAAATTTGTAGACTTGTCATCATGTGCTTACATTGACTGCACTATACAAACAACTCAGCAAAGTTTCATAACCTTGGTGTTTCAGTGGCACATGGCTGTGTTTGTGTCTACATGTGGCAGTGTCTTGCTGAGTTTTTATTATTGTTGTTGGGTGTTTTTGTACCATCAGAAGAATATTGGAGCTTGAATTAGAGCAACAAACAAACCTTAAATTTCTTGCTAAACTTGGCAAGAATGGAAGTGAAGTAAGGGAATATTATACAGATTTATGGCGATAATGCAGTGTACAAATGGATTAAACATTGTTCTGAGGGGACAGAAAGTGTCCCTGATGAAGAGAGGTCAGGGAGGCCAGTAAAGAGAATTGATGAAAACATTGCAAAAATTCAGTTAACTGTGTGTCAAAATCATTGACTGACAACCATCATTACAAAAGCAGGAAACTCTTAACTGAAAATCTTGGCATAAGAAACGTGTGTGCAAAAATGGTCCTAAAGGAGCTCACGGATGAACAGATACAAAGAAGAATCTCAGTTTGCCAACAACTTTTGGAAAACCAAGGTAATGTTTTGGGCCATATTATTACTGATGCTGAAGCATGGCTGTAACAATACGACCCTGAAACAAAGCATCAAAGTGCACAGCGGCTGGAAGTCGATCGATTCTCCATGACCAAAAAAGTTCTATCAGTTCCAAATCAAACTTAAAATGATGTTTCTAAACTTTTTTGATATTTGAGGATTGTTTATTATGAATTTGAACCAACTGGACAAACAATTAGTCAAACTTACTAGTTAGAAGTGTTGAAAAGGCTGTGTGAAAAAGTTAGATGAAACAATCTGAACTTTTCCCCAGTAACTCATGGTTCTTGCATCACAACAATTCACCCGCTCACACTCATGGGAATTCCTTGCCAGGTCCTTGGTCTTGGAAATCGAAGGAATTCACGTAAGTGAAAACAAAATATTTTATTACAGACAAAAGAAAGAGGAAAGCAAAGGGGGTTCGGAGCGCGTTGCCACCATAAGGTTATAATTTGGCTTCTTATATACAGTTTGTAATAATATCTCCTTCCCTGAAGGCAGAGTGGCTTGGGGAAATGGAAGGTATGTCTAAAATACATGTCACAGCTGTTGGCACCAAAGGTCTGTGGGCAGAAGTTAATTTTCAAGCTGTCATTGTGTAGGAATGTGGTCATGTTTGGGGTGTTCTACTCTTCCCTGGGAGTGGTGGCTTAGATGGAGCATTGAGCAAACGTGTTTGTGAGACTGCTTAGGCCCAGAAAATGTGGTCTGCATCCAGTGGAGGGAACATGCATCAGCATGACACTGTCTATGAGGGAGTTTTTAGCCAGTAAACAAATAACTATTTTGGAAAACCCTCCCTGCTCACCTGATCTGGCCTCCTATGACATTTCCTTTACTCAAAGATAAAGGAAATTTTTACAACATTCATGACATCAAGATTAATACCACAACAGCTACAATGTCCATTCCAAAGAAAGCATTCCAAAATTGTTTTGAAGGGTGGACTGGGCTCTCACACGGGTGCATAGCTTCCTAAGGAGAGTACTTCGTGGGTGACTATAGTGATATTCTGCATTGAGGTATGTAGCACTTTTTCTAGGATGAGTTTTCAAACTTAATTGTCAGATGTTATATGTAATATTTGTTTCATTATGTATTGGTTTGTTTGATTTAAAAATTAAACAGACAGCATTGTACTAATCACCCCTACAGGCATTTTTAACAAAACATTTCAGTTTTTAGAGTATTTTATTGGTAACACAGATATAGTTTATTCCATCCAGAGAGAGATTAATGGAACTCACAATTTTAATTTTCTTCAGATTTTGGCAATGATGGATGGGATATATATTGATCAAAAAAATTATATTTTCTCTCCAGGTGTTCATAGAACCTGGAAGGGTAATGCTCATAAAAACTAAAATGAAGATGGTGCCTGTGGCTCAAAGGAGTAGGGTGCTGGCCCCAGATGCCAGATGTGGTGGGTTCAAACCCAACCCTGGCCAAAAACTGCAAAAAAAAAAAAAAAAAAAAAAAAAAAAAAGAAAGAAAGAAAAGAAAAGAAAAGAAAAGAAAAGAAAAACTAAAATGAAAATGTCTATTTCTGTTTGTAGGTTATTTAAGGAATTAAAAGGAATTTTTACATATTAGGCCTGTTTTGATACTCATAACTTGATGAGTCATGTAAAACATTGACTGGGGGTAAACTGAGACATCAAGTTATTAATTGATCATTGACTGAGAAAGTCAATTGATCATTGACTAAGACACAGCAAGGTCTTAAACTTCAGTATCTTGATTTTAAATATAAGATTAATTCCACTGCCACCAAGATTCAGTTAGGCCAATAGTGATGTCCTCTTTACTATTCCAGAGGGGCTGTATTTAAGTGATGCTGACATTTGAAAATACACAGACAAACTGTTCTGTGTGAAAATAAACTCCATATACTAATGGTTCAAATGGAAAATACATTTTTAAAATCATCGAAGATCCATTTTATGGTTTGTCTGTAGATTCTACACATTTACAAGTCCCCACAGACCTACTTTAAAATGTTGCCTCTAAATATAATATACAACTCACCACACATGTGTTTTAAGGCTGACTTGTTAAATGATTTCAAGATGGTACATTTTATTCCTGACAGCTCACATAAATATTCACAATAAAAGTATGTCAGTAAATTAAATTAGAAGTATCTAGGGCCCTAATACTCTAGGTTATGGATTCAAGGAAAATTCCAAATGTGTCAAGGAAACCATCACTATGACTGGAAGTCGGGGGAATGGTAGCTGTCTCCTGTTTGGTAAGCTGCTATTTGGTTCTCACAAAATATGGGAAATTGACAGCAAACTGTATTACTCAAAACATGTTTTAAGACAATAATATCTAGGCTATTCATTTCAATATTTGTATAAAATAAACAAAAAATTGTTAATATAATAACCAAGGAGTTATAACAGTTTGATTGGTTTCATTTACTACAGGATATATCTGATCCTTTACCACATCAAATGGGCATGGTGGAAAAGGATAAATTGTATTCTCTAAACTTTTTAGAAGCCAAAGATACTGTTGTTGTTCTCCATTAAACCTATAAGACCTCCCTTCATTAGGAATGTACTTTGAGGAATGCCTAATATGGTATTATTTTAGTCTATATTCCTTGGACTTGGATTCCTAAGATTTAGCCCCAAGGGCAATGATTGGATGGTTAAGTGGCTTACTCTATTAGTATCATGTTGACTAGGAAAAACTAACAAACAAACAAATAAAAATAACATATTTATAGAGCTCAGTTGTAGTTCTAGCTCTGACATAACCTACTATTATTACCCTGTGCAAACAATTTAAATTCTCTAATCATCGGTCTTACCATCTGTAAAATTCAAGGTAGAATTTGTTAATAGTAATCTTATTTTCTCAAGGGACTGGCATATAACCTTTTTTGTTCACTGTATAAATTTTTATTAGAGGTTATGACTGAGGCATAACCCCTAATATTACTCTGAAAACTATTTCTAACTTCCCACCACACAGGGCAGAAGATTGCTGTCCACTGAGGTAGCATTTACACCAGCCCTGGTCCAAAGTGAATCCTCTGCCCCCATTGTAGAAACCTGAATTCCACCTGGCTCCAGCATAGCCTGGATAAAATGACCTGTGCCTCAGAATAAATTTAAAAGGCAGTCAGGCCCCAAAGACTGTAGTCCTTGGGCAGATCCTGTTGTAGTAGGTTTGGAACTGGCACACTTGAGGTGTGTGTGGCCTAGTGAGGTAACAGCAGGAAAATGCAGCTCAGGAAAAGACTCGTTAGCCTATAACAAAGGATAGAGAGGAGAATGAAGGACTTTGTCTTGCAACTTAGGTCCAGTGTAGCCACAGTAAAATAAATTGCCAAGCATTCCTTAAAATGGTCACAAAGCAGATCAAATTAAAGATGGTGGCCGAGTAGCAGCTTCCCTGCAACTGGGAATGGGGAGTCTGGGGAGAAAGACTCCAGGCATCTCTGGCTGGTGGGATCTGTCTATAATCATCCCTTTGAGGATACAGGGAGCCAGCAAGGGACTTCTGGACCCCAAGAGGATGACAAAAACAGTGGAAAAACTGGCAAGTGGTTGCGTGTGTTCGATCGACTTAATCACACCAGCAACCATAAGTACAAGCAGCAGTGAGACTGCAAACTGGAAAGGCCTTACCTGTGAATTGTTGTGGTGTTCTTGAACTTGGCACTCAGTTGAACCGCCTTGGGGAGAGCTTGAGCAGGAGTGTGGAAAACTTTTGGCATTGTCTGGGGCCCCAGATTGAGCCACTGAGCTGGGCGCAAGAAGCCATTGTGAAAGAACTGCCCCGGCAAGCTCTGTCCTCAGGGTCCCAGAGCAAGGATCAGGTGGGACAAAGTAACCTAGTGACTGAGCAGCCTAAAGGCAGGGGCTGAGCTGCCTTACAGCTTTAATCCTTAGGGGAGGGTGAGACAGTTTTGGCACACTGGATCCTTGGGCTGTTGCCCTGGGTAGAGTGAAGTGATGTCACAGCTCATAGCAACCTCAAACTCCTGGGCTTGGCGACACCCAGACCTCCAAAAGAGCTGTGCAGTGACCCCTGACCTGTGACTCGCATTCACCGGGCCTCTGCATCCCTGACCAGGAACTGCAGGAGCCACCAAACCCTTCGTCCTCCCTCCTATGTCCTCCCAGCCTCCACACTAGCCGGTTCATTTGGCCAGGGACTCTGGTAGCTGCATGCCCTCTGGAGCCCTCCCTGCCTCTGCGCAGAGCCCTTCTCCTGGCCAGAGACTGCTGGAGCCTTGGGCTCTCTTTGCCAAAGTCACTGGGCACCAGGCACTACCAGAACCATGTGCACCACCCCCAGCCCTGATGCTGGATCTGGGTGTGTCACACAGCAGATCTGCTTCCAAACCAGAACTCCTTAGCTAGAGCATCCCCAGAGGAACTACACAGGGTCACTCCCTACAAAGATCCAGCAACAATAGAGTAATCCCGCTGGGGTCTAATCTTGTAGAGACACCTCCCCAACTCTGAGGACGGCCAGAGGCAATGGTGAAAAATAATCATGAGGCGAAATAAACAAAAAAACTCTGGAAATATGAATAATCAGAGTAGATCAACTCCCCCAAGGATCAATGGGGCAGAAACAGCATAAGACCCCATGCACAAACAAATAGCTGAGATGTCAGAAATTGAATTCAGGATCTGGATTGCAAATAAGATCAAATTAGAATTCCAAAAGTTATCTCAAAAATTCAATGAATTAAAAGACCAAATGACCAAAGATTTTGACCCATTGAGACAAGAAGTTCCATCCCTCAAAGATCTGAGAAACACAGTAGAATCCCTCAGTAACAGAATGGAGCAAGCACAAGAAAAGATTTCTGACATTAAATACAAAGCTTTCAAACACTCTCAAACCCTCAAAGAAGTAGAGAAATGAAGAGCAAAAACAGACCACTCTCTCAGAGAGCTCTGGGATAATTCGAAGAAAACCAATATTCATCTTATAGGGATCCCCGAAAGTGATGAAGTGGCTTCACAAGGCACAGAGTCTCTTCTCCATGAGATTATGAAGGAGAA
>CAUYPK010081245.1:0-14830 GCA_963574355.1 Loris lydekkerianus
TTGGCTGGGGCTGGGTTTGAACCCACCACCCTTGGTATATGGGGCGGGCGCCCTACTCACTGAGCCACAGGCGCCACCCAAGAATAGAGTTTTTTTTCTTACAGTTCTGGAGGTTGGCTAGTCCAAGGTCAAGAGGTTGTATCCAGTGAAGGCCTTTTTGATGCTGGTGACTATGCAGAGTCCTAATGTAGCACAAAGAATAATATAGGCAGGGGCTGCGCCTGCCTTAGCTCAGATCTCTCTTTTCTTTATACAGACTAAGCACTCCCATGATAACCCATTAATCCATGAATATATTAGTCCATTCATGAGGGCAGAGCCCTTATCACCCAATCACCTCTTTTTTTTTTTTTTTTTTTTTGAGACAGAGTCTCAGTATGTCACCCTCAGAGTGTCGGGGCTTCAGGGCTCAGAGCAACCTCAAACTCTTGGGCTTAAGTGATTCTCTTGCCTCAGCCTCCCAAGTAGTTGGGACTGTAGGCGCCCGCCACAATGCTTGGCTGTTTTTTTGTTGCAGTTGTCGTTGTTTAGCAGACCTGGGCCGGATGGAACCTGCCACTCTCAGTGTATATGGCCAGCGCCCTAACCACTGAGCATGGGCGCCTAGCCACCTTTCACCTCTTAATACTGTGTTGCATTGTACATTGAAGTTTCGACCTGAGTTTCAGAGGGGACAAACATTAAAACTGTATTTAAGAAATTACACTCAGTTCTACTGTTTTGAGTTTCACCAATATAGATCTTATGGACATTTCTCTTTGGTTATAGAAATAGCTAAATAAGGTGCTCAATCTTGCCTTCTGGCCAGTAAAGTTACTTTTAAAATTTTTGCTAGAGCCAGGCATGGTGGCTCACACCTGTAATGCCAGTGCTTGGGAGGCCGAAGCAGGTGGATTGCCTGAGCTGACAGGTTCGAGACTAGCCTGAGCTAAAGCAAGACCTGGTCTCTAAAAATAGCCGGGTGTTATGGCAGGTGCCTGTGGTCCCACTACTTGGGAGGTTGAGGCAAAAGAATTGCTTAAGCCTAGGAGTTTGAGGTTGCTGTGAGCTGTGATGCTATGGCACTCTACCAAGGGTTACAAAGTGAGACTCTGTCTCAAAAAAAAAATAAAATAAAATTTTTGGTAGAAACAGGGTCTCACTATGTTGCCCAAGCTGCTTTTGAACGCCTGGCCTAAAACAAACAAACAAACAAAAACTCCTACCTTAGCCTCCCACCATGCCTGGCAATTTCATTCTGTTTTTTATGGTTGAATAATAATTCCTTGTGTACATATACCACATTTTCTTTATCCAGTCTTTGATGGATGGACACTTAGGTTGATTTATCTTTGCTATTGTGAATGGTACTGAAATAAACAAAACAGTGCAGGGTTGTTTTTTTTTTGAGACAGAGCCTTAAGCTGTCACCCTAGTTAGAGTGCTGTAGCATCACAGCTCACAGCAACCTCCTGGGCTTAAGCGATTCTCTTGCCTCAGCCTCTAAGTTAGCTAGGACTACAGGTACCTGCCACAATGCCCGGCTGTTTTTTCTTTCTTTCTTTCTTTTTTTTTTTTTTTTGTTTTTTGTTTTTTGGTTGTAGTTGTCATTGTTGTTTGTCTGGCCTGGGCTGGATTCGAACCTGCCAGCTCTGGTGTATGTGGCTGGCGCCTTAGCTGCTTGAGCTGCAGGTGCCAAGCCAGGGATCTTTTTAAATATTAATTTCTTTTTCTTAGACTAGATACTCAGTACTGGGATTGGTGGATCATATTGTAGTTTTATTTTTATTTCTTTGAGAAATCTCCATACTGTTTTTCACAGAGGTTGTACTTATTTATATTCCCACCAACAGTATATAAGAGGTCCCTGCTGGGCACAGTAGCTCACACCTATAATACTAGCACTCTGGGAAACAGAGTGGGGTGTATCACTTGAGCTCAGGAGTTAAAGACCAGCCTGAGCAAGAGTGAGACTCTGTACCAAAAAAATAGAAAAACTAACCATATGTTATGTTGGGTGCCTATAGTCCCAACTGCTCATAAGGCTGAGGCAAGAGGATGGCTTGAGCATGAGAGTTTCAGGTTGCTGTGAGCTGTGACGCCATAGCACTTTAGGGAGGGTGACATAGTGTGACTCTGTCTCCAAAAAAATAAGTAAATAAATAAAGTATGTGATGAGACAAAAGCATTTTATAAAAAATGTTCTATTGTTAAAGGTATATTGAAATTATTAAAATTTATATTTTGCATATCATGAATTTTGATTATTTTTATCATTTTTTTTTTTTTTTTTGAAACAAATAGTCTCGCTATATCATCCCAGGTAGAGTGCTATGACATCACAGCTCACAGCAACCTCAATCTCTTGGGCTTAAGCAATTCTCTTGCCTCACCTCAGCCTCCCAAGTAGCTGGGACTACAGGTGACCACCATAACGCCTGGTTATTTTTAGTTATTGTTGTTGTAGTTATCATTGTTGTTTTTAGCAGGCTCAGGCCAGGTTCAAATCCACCAGCCCCAGTGTATTGTGACCAGCGCCCTAACCACTGCGCTATGGGTGCTGAGCCATGAATTTTGTTTAGTATGTTGGGTAAACAAAGTGCCTCTAAGTAAAAGAGTAACTAGTATATTTAACTATTACCTGATAAAACTTAATAAAACCTTTCTGTTTTATCTCAAAACTTAAAGTTTAAAGCAACCGACTTTTATTATCTCATAGTTTCTGTAGGTCTGGAATCTGGGAATGGCAAACTTTTGTGCCTCCAGATTAAGATCTCTTATAATGGGGTGATGAAGGGTCTGATCTTTTACAGGGTGTGTCTTATCTGAAGACTCAACTGAGGGGGAGTTTTCTTCCAAACTCACTAACATGGATGTTGGCAGGAGTCAGTTCCTCCTGGGCTGTTGGATAGAGGGCCTTAGTTTCTTGCTGGCTATTGTCACCATGGCACTCTACCGAGGGGGACATAGTAAGACTCTGTCTCAAAAATAAAAGGGGGGGGCGACACCTGTGGCTCAAAGTTGTAGGGCGCTGGCTCCATATGCTAGAGGTGGTGGGTTCAAACCCAGCCCTGGCCAAAAACTGCCCAAAAAAAAGAATTCAAGGAGAAAAAGGAATGATGTAAACTTTCTGTTCTTAAAGAAGAGTTTAGACTTTAATATGGAGTTGCTATAGTGTTCAGATTCCATGGATACATTTAAATGAGTAATTAAATAATTTTGTATTATTTATTTATTTTTTTATTGTTGGGGATTCATTGAGAGTACAAGAAACCAGGTTACGCTGATTGCATTTGTTAGGTAAAGTGGCTTTTATGATTGTGTCTTGTCCCCAAAGGTGTGTCACGCACCAAGATCCCCACACAGTCTAGTGTAAGTGTCCTTAAAAGGATTTTTTTCCTTCTGGGTAAATGCCTAGTAATGGGATTGCAGGATCAAATGGGAGGTCTAGCTTGAGTTCTTTGAGGGTTCTCCATACTTCCTTCCAAAAAGGTTGTATTAGTTTACAGTCCCACCAGCAGTGTAAAAGTGTTCCCTTTTCTCCACATCCACGCCAGCAGCTGCGGTTTTGAGATTTTGTGATGTGGGCCATTCTTGCTGGGGTTAGATGATATCTCAGAGTGGTTTTTATTTGCGTTACTCTAATAATTAGGGATGATGAGCATTTTTTCATATGTTTGTTAGCCATTCATCTGTCTTCTTTAGAGAAGGTTCTATTCGTGTCTCTTGCCCATTGATGTAAGCTATTGTTGCCTTTTTTCTTTCTTTTTATTTTATTAAATCATAGCTATGTACATTAATGCAATTATGGGGTACAATGTGCTGGTTTTATATACCATTTGAAATTTTTTCTTCAAATTGGTTAACATAGCCTGCACCACATTTTCTTAGTTATTGTGTTAAGAAATTTATACTCTATGCTTAGTAAATTTAACATGTACCCTTGTAAAATGCACTGTAGTTGGGTTCCCACCAGTTACCCTCCCTCCACCCATCCTCCCCCACCCCTCCCTCTCCTCTTTCCCCTTCTTCTTGGGCTATAGTTGAGTTATAGCTTTCATATGAAAAGTATAAATTGGTTTCATAGTAGGGCTGAGTACATTGGATACTTTTTCTTCCATTCTTGAGATACTTTGCTAAGAAGGTATGTTCTAGCTCCATCCTTGTAATCATGAAAGAGGTTAAGTCTCCATCTTTTTTTAAGGCTGCATAATATTCCATGGTGTACATATACCACAATTCATTGATCCATTCATGGGTTGATGGGCACTTGGGCTTCTTCTGTCTTAGCAATTATGAATTGGACTGCATATCTTTTGTTATAAAGTGATTTTTGGTCTTCTGAATATATACCTAGTAGAGAAATTGGAGGATCATATGCCAGGTCTATTTTTAGATCCCTAAGTGATCTCCACACATCTTTCCAAAAGGAACATACTAGTTTGCATTCCCTCCAACATGTTGGCTTTTTTCATGTGGATTAATTTGAGTTCTCTGTAGATCCTAGTTACCAAGCTTTTGTCTGATTCAAAGTATGCAAATATCCTTTCACATTGTGTAGGTTTTCTATTTGCTTTGGTGGTTGTCTCCTTAGCTGTATAGAAGCTTTTCAGTTTAAGTCCCATTTGTTTATTTTATTTTTTATTAGGTCATATCAACATAGATCATGAATACATTTATGCGTATGCGGAGTACAATGTGTTGATTTTTTAAAATACAATCTGACATGGTTACATCAAACCAATCAACATAGCTTTTGCCTCATTTACTTGATTATTGTGTTAGGACATTTATGTTCTACATTTGACAGATTTGACTTGTACCTTTGCAATATGCTCCATAGGTGTGGTCCTGCCTTTTACTCTGTCTCTATCAAACCTTCCCTTTCCCTTACCTCCCATTCCATTTCTCTCTTTCATCATGGGCTATAGTTGTGTTCAATGTTTCATAAGAAAATGTGAGTAAATACAAGTTGGTTTCATCAAAGTACTGAGTACATTGGATACTTTTTCCTCCATTCTTGAGATACTTTACTCAGGAGAATATGTTTCAGGTCCCTCCATGTAACCATAAAAGAGATAAAGGATCCATCTTTTTTTTTAGTGACAGAGTCTCACTTTATGGTCCTCGGTAGATTGCTGTGGCATCACAGCTCACAGCAACCTCCAGCTCTTGGGCTTAGGTGATTCTCTTGCCTCAGCCTCCCAAGTAGCCCGCACTACAGGTGCCTGCCACAATGCCCGGCTATTTTTTTTGTTGCAGCTTGGCCGTTGCCAGGTTTGAACCCACCACCCTTGGTATATGGGGCTGGAGCCCTACCCATTGAGCTATACGTGCTGCCCAGCTCCATATTTTTTAAGGCTGCATAGTATTCCATGGTATACACATACTACAATTTATTAATCCATTCATGGGTCAGTAGGCACTTGGGCTTCTTCCATGACTTGGCTATTACAAATTGAACTGCAGTGAATAATCTGGTTTAAATATCTTTTTTGCAAAGTGATTTTTGGTCTTTTAGATATACTCCTAGTAGAGGGATTGCAGGATCCAATGGCAGGTCAATTTTTAGATCCCTGCATGTTCTCCAAACTTCTTTCCAAAAGGAACGTATTAGTTTGGATTCCCACCGGCAGTGGAGAAGTGTTCCCTTTTTTCCACATCCACGCCAACTTCTGTAGTTTTTGGATTTTGTTATGTGGGCTACTCTTACTGGAGTTAGATGGTATCTCAAAGTGATTTCGATTTGCATTTTTCTGATGATTAAAGATGACGAGCATTTTTTCATGTGTCTGTAGACTATGTGCCTGTCTTCTTCGGAGAAGCTTCTGTTCAGGTCTCTTGCCCACAATGAAATGGGATCACTTGTTCATTTCTTGTTAATAAGTTTGAGTTCTCTGCTGATTCTGGTTATCAGACCTTTGTTGGAAACGTAACCTGCAGATATCCTCTCCCATTCTGAGGGCAGTCTGCTTGCTTTACTTACTGTGTTCTTGACAGTGCAGAAGCTTTTTGGTTTGATCAGATTCCAGTAATGTATTTTTGGTATTGCTTCATTTGCCCTGGGGGTCCTCCTCGTAAAGTTTTCTCCCAGGCCAGTTTCTTCAAATGTTTCCCCTGCACTCTCTCCAAGAATCTTTATGGTTTCATGTCTTAGGTTTAAGTCTTTTATCCAGTGAGAGTCAATTTTTGTTAGAGGTGAAAGGTGTGGGTCCAGTCTCAGTCTTCTACAAGTTGCCAGCAAATTCACTCAGCACCATTTGTTAAATAGGGAGTCTTTCCCCCAATTTAAGTTTTTGATAGGCTTATTGAAGATCAAATGATGATAAGTGTCTGGATTTATCTCTTCGTTCTCAATTCTGTCCTATACATCTTCCTATCTATTTTTGTGCTAATACTATGCTGTTTTGATCACTATAGATTTATAGTATAGTCTGAAATCTGGTAGCATGATATTTCTGAGTAATGTCTTGGCTATTCGAGGTTTTTTTCTGTTTCCTTCATATAAAATGAAGTACTAGTTTTTCCAGATCTTTAAAGTATGACAGAGGTGCTTTAATGGGGACTGTATTAAATCTGTAGATTGCTTTGGGTAGTATAGACAGTTTAACAATGTTGATTCTTCCCAGCCATGAGCATGGTATGTTTTTCCATTTGTTGATATCTTTGGCTATTTCTTTTATCAGAGTTTCATAGTTCCCTTTATAGAGATCTTTCACATCCTTTGTTAGGCACACTCCCAGATATTTCCTTTTCTTTGGCACTACTGTAAAGGGAATAGAGTCCATGACTTTTTTCAGCTTGACTATTGTTGGTATATATGAATGCTACTGATTTGTGAGTATTGATTTTGTAGCCTGAGATGCTGCTGTATTCCTTGATCACTTCTAAGAGTTTTGTGGTTGAGTCCCTGGGGTTTTCCAGGTATACGATCATATCATCTGTGAAAAGTGAAAGGTTGATCTCCTCTGACCCTATATGGATACCCTTGATTGCCTTCTCTTGCCTAATTGCAATGGCTAAGACTTCCATTTGTTTATTTTTGTTGTTGTTGCAATTGCCACTGAAGTCTTCATAAAGTCTTTCCCCAGGTCGATATCTTCAAATATTTTTTCTGTGCTTTCAATTGAGGATTTTTATCATTTCATGCCTTAAATTTAGGTCTTTTATCCATCCTGAATCAATTTTTGTGAGTGGATAAATATGTGGGTCCAGTTTTAGTGTTTTACATGTGGAAATCCAGTTCTTCCAGCACCATTTACAATAATGTCATTTTAAATGTTAATATGTATTAAATTCAACAAATTGCATTCTTTGCAAATGTTTTTGTTTTTGTTTTTGAGACAGAGTTTCACTTTGTTGCCCTTGGTAGAGTGTCATGTCATCACTGCTCAACAGCAACCTCAAACTCTTGGCCTCAAATTGTTGGTTCCTTCCCCTGTACTTATGAGTCTATAATACTAGGGACAAACCTTAAATTCTCATTTTACCCTTTGATGGCCCAGAATAGCCAATCTGTCATCCTTGGAAATACATTTATGTTTTGCTAGCACGACTCTTGAAATGAGGTAGATATTCAATAAGTATTTCTTGAAATGAACTGAGTTACATTTTCAAACACAGAATTCCATCTCTAGATGTGTTCAAAAGGATGAATGATGATACACTTCCTGTGGGTAGTCATCTGTTTTCTGATAAACTTGGCTAGGTGACCTGGTGTCTGGAAATGTTCCAGGTTTATGTTAAATCCCTGTGTGAGTTTAGCGTTTTGTTTGTATATATTTTAAATAATAGCAATTATGTGTTATGTCCTTTTAAAAGATGTTCTAAAGGTCTGGAGGGAAGTGTTTGATTTTGACAAAGGATAAAAATATGCAGTGGGCCAAGTATAAAGTACAGGCAATATTTTTTGAGATTAGGAGGCTTTCTAATGTCTTTTCATTGCTTCTACTCCACTCAAGTGAGAATATGATTTTAGCTAAGCATTTGGAAAACTGCTCAAGGACCCCATTTGCTCCCTCTCTGAGCATCTCTGGTGCTCAGGTGACTTCAGGATGGGAATTGCTATGTAGCAATTTAGCAGAGAAGTTATTGCAAATAATCCTCCTAATAGTCTTTTCTTCTTCATTTACCATATATCAATACATTATCCACCTATTCATTCATTCTTTGATTCTTATGTTGAGCAACTATCATGTTCTGGGCATTCTACTAGGTGTTGGGTATAAAGAAATGATTGTCCAGTGGTAGTGGTGGTGGGAATATTACGCACACACAATTAGAGTACAGAGGGAACACCTAAATTCTAAAGATAGGCAAATAATAGACCACCTGGCAGGATTAAACAAACACAGGGAGCTGTGAATTGATGAATAAGTATTCATTCATAAATTCATTCATTCAACAAATACGTACTGGTTGCCTGCTAGATGCTAGGTCTTCAGATTATGGCAATTAACAGTAAACACTGTGGGCTCGGCACCCATCGCTCAGTGGTTAAGGGCACTGGCCACATACACCAGGGCTGCCGGGTTCGAACCCAGCCTGGGCCTGCTAAATAACAATAACAAGTAGAACAACAACAACAAAAATAGCTGGGTGTTGTGACAGGTACCTGTAGTCCCAGCTACTTGGGAGGCTGAGGCAAGAGAATCGCTTAAGCCCAAGAGTTTGAGGTTGCTGTGAGCTGTGACACCACGGCACTCTACCAAGGGCAGCATAGTGAGACTCTGTCTCAAAAAAAAAAAAAATAGTAAACACTATGGACAAGATCATTTGGTATATGCAAATCTGTTTTATTTCCAACCCTTGATCTAATTTGAATTGTATGATTATAGATATGCTTTTGTAATCATATTTATATAAAAATTCCCTAAATATATGATGCCTAAGAGGTTTTCATTCATCTGCATGGGACTAGCCTTTCACAAATCAGACATTAGCTCTCCCCTTGCTTACTTTAATTGTTTGGTGATGATGCCATTTTCTACTTTCTGCCCTACCTTCTCTACCCAACATTTTCCCAGATCAGCCTCTGGCAGGGTGTTTTTGTGTAAGATGACCATAAACAGTTGTCTTTTTTTTTTTTTTGAGACAGAGTCTCACTTTGTTGCCCTTGGTGGAGTGCTGTGGCATCATAGCTCACAGCAACCTCAAACTCTTGGGTTGAAGTGATCCTCTTGCCTCAGTTTTTCATTTTTAGTAGAGACAGAGTCTCATTCTTGCTCAGGCTGGTCTTGAACTCATGAGCTAAGTGATCGACCCTCCTTGGCCTCCCAGAGTGCTAGGATTACAGGTGTGAGCCACTACGCCTGGCCTAAACAGTTGTCTTGTCACTTCTAAAACACTTAGGACTTTTGTACTACTATAAATGTACACTGAATGACATACAGCCTTACAGATGTGTTTTAATTCATGTGTGTACACGCACTCCCTTTGAGATTATCATCTCCTGTAGAGCAGGCCACAACTCCTATTTGCTTTAGCTCCTTTCAGAGTGTCAGTGTAATATGCTCTGATTGTATATCACACTCTCAAATATTGTTGACCTGCTCAGATTCTGAGCACATGGCCATAGCAAGGTCAAATGAACATGTCTGTTCAATTTCACATTTCTCAACAAAGCCAAGCTCAAAGTTATTTTCCTTGCCATTAAACTACAAAGCCAATTTCCTACCAGTTTTTGACAAAGTCTTATATTGCCTCTCAGATCTCTTGCCAGAAATTATCTTGCTTAGTAAATTGTAAAACTTTATAACATAATACAGAGGGAGAGTGGCAGGCAAAACACAGCAAGAGCAGAGCTGATAATAAGCCTTAAGGACAAAGGCTGCTCCTAGGAATCTTGGGCCCTATGGCAGACTGATTGGAAGGATATTTTGGGCAGGGAGATATTTTAGGAGTTTTCACGTTAACTAGCGGTTGCATACTTCATTTGCTTATAAGGCCATCTCTGTTTCCCTTTGCTGGGAAAGCAGCTGTGACATATATACCCCAAAGAGAAGGGAGAAAATTCCTTTCCCCTGATATCTCAAGGTAAGTCTATCTCTACCTCACTTGGATTGCTTTATTCTCTCAGTTGAATTCAGGGCATGGTTCTCAAATGTGGTGTGTCTCAAAATCATATAGGGCATTTGTTAAAAAGACAGATTTCTGTACCTCACCAGAAATTATACATTGTGTTGTAGTTTTGCTTGAGGGCTAAAAATGCCATTTTTTAAAGATGTAAGGATTTTAATGATATCATAATTTTAACTCCAGTTTTGTTTCAATTCATTTAAATCCTACACAGGACTATTTAAGATATGGAAGTAGTCCTCCTTAACCTCTTGGAAGGCCCAGAGCAAAGACAGTTCTCTCAATGAGTATTCTCATACCTTTCAGTCCTCCTCCCCACTAATTATATGTGCACAGTGTGGTCTAGTGGGGAGCCAATTCTCTGTCACAAAATAGTCAGCAATCCTCATCTCCTCCCTGAGGTTTTTAGGTGGTTAGAATTTATTATTCTAATCATTCTGGGGCCTGCTGGGAATTACTTTGAGATTGGTTTGTCTGGCACAGAGCTTACAACAACCTCCAGGTAAGTGTATAAACTCAGCTGCAAAACATCAGGGCCAAAAAGAGAGCTCTCCCTCCAGCTCTAATTCATTGCTCCTGCATTGCCCCCAGACTCCCTTGTATCCTAGTACTGATGCCTCTCAACTAGCTGCTCTAACACTTCTCATACTGCAAGAGCCCCTTCAGTGGGTGTTGCAAAGAGGCCCGCCTCCCTACTGAACACGTGTGATGGTCTAGGGGGTAGTCAATATGTCTGTTTGTCCCTCACTCCTGTCTTCAGGAATGAAATGGCTTCTAATCCTTCTCCCTAATTATGGTTTCTAGGTGGTTGGAATTACTGCTCTATTTAGAGACGCTATGTGTTACTTTTTTTACTGGTACCCAGCTTCCAGCCCTTGTAACCACTTCAGCTCCAGTGTGCAAACTCAGAGGCTACACTGCAGGGCAAACTCATGGTCCAGCTCCATTCCAGCTCTCCCAACCCCCCTCACATTCCACTACTGACACCAACCAATATCCTGTCTCATTGCTTCAAGAGAGATCCCAGCTATTTGTAGATGGGGAACCGAAAACAGTACAGGCTCTGGGAGGCCAAGGCAGGTGGATTGCTTGCGCTCATGAGTTTGAGACCAGCTTGAGCCAGAGTGAGACCTTGTCCTTAAAAATAGCCAGGCATTGTGGCAGGAACCTGTAGTCCCAGCTACTGGGCAGGGTGAAGCAAGAGAATTGCTTGAGCCCAAGAGGTTGCTGTGAGCTATGATGCTACAGCACTCTACTGAGGGCGACATAATAAGACTCTGTCTCCAAAAAGAAAAAAAAAAAAAAAAGAGAGAGAAAGAAAGCAGGACAGGCATTATGTATTTGAGCTAGGCCTTGAGAGATAGGCAGGATATCTCCAAACAGAGATGGAGGGAAAGAACCCTCCAGAAAGAGGCAAAAGTGTTAAAAGTCAGGAAGAGTATAGAGGTTGAACATGGTCTTTGAAATGAAATGAACCTAATGAGGATAGTTTTCACATCAGTGGTTTTCAAACTTCAGTGAGTATCAGACTCACCTGGAGTTTTTGGGACCCCACTGAAGATCTGCACAAACTGATGCTCTAGGGCTATCACTGGGTGACAGCAGGTGGCTGTTGACCACACTTTCAGAAACACTAATTCAGGGACTCTACCACCTGCCCCAGATGTTCAGTAGGCCAAAGCAGCTAACCAGCAGCTCTTCCTTCTTTCTACCTGTCCCTGTCTTCCCCTGCCCACCCTCCTTCCATCTCTCTGTTGTCAGGACAATAAAAAGTAAGCACGTGTGTCTCCCTGGTGATCGTGTTATCAAGTCATACAGCAAAATGAACACTGAATATCACCCTGTATACATGTGGTGACTGAGGGCTGGAGAGAGAACTTACTTCTCTGGGGTCACACATCTAGGTGGTGATAAAGCAGATCTGGTATCTGAGTCCTCTGACTCCTGCTGCCTTACATATCTGCCACTGACCCGCTTCACTTACTATCTATGGGGATAATGCCCAGATGGGAGTATCCTTTACGGGATTCAGTGTGACAATGGCTGGAGAGCCCAGACTTTCCTTAGCATATTAGGACATTCCACTCCCCATTAGAACTGCCAGTTAGCCTGAACTTATTGTTTCCTTTCTCCAAAACTCCTGTGCCTGGTCTTCACTCTCCTGCTAACACTTCTGAGCCTTGGTACAGGTGCACCAGTACCCACTGAATAAATGCAGCTGCTGTCCTCTCTCATGTCCCCAGTGAGACTGTGCCTTAAGACTGGACTCCCCTAGAACCTCTCTAGAATGACTGAAAGCATAAAGACCTGCCTGAAAGTAGAGGGAGTGGGGGAAAATGTTTTCCTTATATATTTTATTTGTTTTCTTTTTCCTACACAAAAATCCAGAGCTGGCTCATTCTCATCTGTCAGTTCTTAGCTCATATATTACCTCCTCAAAGAGACCTTCCCTGAGCAACCTATTTAAAATGGGCTTCTGCATTAATCTATCTCACAGCACTCTGTTCTTTTTTTTTTTTTTTTTTGAGGCAGAATCTTACTATGTTGCCCTGGGTAGAGTGCTGTGGTGTCACAGCTCATAGCAACCTCCAACACTTGGGCTTAAGAGATTGTCTTGCCTCAGCCTCCCAAGTAGCTAGGACTACAGGCACCCACCACAACGCCCAGCTATTTTTTGTTGTAGTTGTCATTGTTATAAATAAAATTTATTTATATATAATATACATTAATTTAATTAATATATTAATAAATGTAGATAATATATTGATGAAATATATTTATATTAATATATATTCTATATTTGTATATAAATTACTTGTATAATATATAAATAAAATATATATATATTTATATATAAATAAAAATATATATATATTATATATATGCAATATATCTTCATGATTAGCTTACACTTTATAGGCCTGGGAATTGTATAAGTTCACACTGGGAAATGTAACAGATGGAAAAGCAAGATCCTGTGAAGGGAAAAAAAAAAGAAATATAATGACTTTACCCCTCCCAATTTTACTCTTAGATTTTTCTCTTTAATTTAATTTTATTTTATTTTATTGAGACAGAGTCTCACTTTGTTGCCCTTGGTAGAGTGCTGTGGCGTCATAGCTCACAGCAACCTCAAAGTCCTGGGGTTAAGTGTTTCTCTTGCCTCAGCCTAGTAGCTGGGAGTAAAGGCACCTGCCACAATGCCCGGCTATTTTTTAAAGACAGGGTCTCAGCTCTTGCTGGTCTCGAATCCGTGAGCACAGGGAATCCACCTGCCTCGGCCTCCCAGAGTGCTGGGATTACAGGTGTGAGCCAACACCTCTGGCCTTTTCTTTCTTTCTTTCTTTTTTTTTTTTTCCAGCCTCTAGAATATTTTCTCTCTTAAACAAAGATGGATTTACCCTGGTAGCAGAGATAATATAATTCTGCTATCAGATTGTAAGTAAAAGTCAGGGTAATACACTGGGGAGTAACCTCTGATGCTCCTCAGGGTATTTCAACTTCTGTAGTGCAACCAAAGGATATTTCCTGGCTCATTCTGCCTCTCACATTGAACCAGTCTACAGCACAGGGCTTCAGTGACCACAGGAAGAGAGACAGGCCTTATTAATAAATGAGAAATCACATTTAGTTTTTAAACCTCAAGCTTCTCAGAAATTAATGAACATTTATGTCATTACATTAGCTTTCTAGTCAACTGATTCCAATGATTATGGGAATATGGCAGAAGAGAAGAAGAATCACATTCTCGGACAATGGCCTTTGGCCACGAGCATTTGACTTACCTATAAATGTTGTTTGTAGCCTATGAAGAGATCATTCAGAGACCAAGCCATAGAAAGGGGAATTCTTCTGTAAGGGGCAATTCTTTCTGAACCCTGGCTCTGAATTTTTTTGAAATACAGTCATTTTTATCTCAGCAATGTCCGCTGGTAATTGTTATTTTATGTAGAAGCTGAAGGCACCTTTGGCTTGAGGAATGTTGTACAAATCTGATCCTTTGCAAACTGTGATGGTGACATTTTTCCTTCAGTGCCTCTAATCTTTTTGCTTTCTAGTATTTCCTCTCCAGTCTTCCTCAGGTACATTTCCTTCATGGCACCTCTCATTTGCTTGGCTTCATATGAAAACCTGATCTCAGTAAGGAACTGAATCTCAGTATTTTACAGTGAGTCCTACATGACCCACTCACAGCTCAAAGCATAGTTGCATTATAACTGGGGACAAAATCTTAAGATGAGGAATTTCAGGATGACAGTGGGAGGATATCTGTAAACTGAAATTTTATCCCAAACTTTTATGTTTCCTCATATAT
Source organism: Loris lydekkerianus (assembly GCA_963574355.1). Lineage (NCBI taxonomy): Eukaryota > Metazoa > Chordata > Mammalia > Primates > Lorisidae > Loris > Loris lydekkerianus. Next base: position 14,372 of record CAUYPK010081245.1, read on the forward strand.
GCTTTTTTCTTCTTCATATTATTCAGATTATCAAAGAAGTCCATGACTCAAAAAAGGTTAAGGGAAGTCTTAAAGAAATGAAATGCAAATGGTTAAATTTGAAATTATAGTCCCTTAAATTGTAGACTCCATGAGAACAGGGGCTGAGTCTGTCTTGTTCACCCATCACCTATTATATTCCCACTGCCAAGAGTGTAGTGTGGCACACAGTAGTCTCTCAGTAAATATGTTAATTTCATTCATTGATTCATCCAAAACATATTTATTATTAATTTGTTGTTATGCAAGTAAATGAAAAAGCAAAGGACATGACCTAGCACAGGGGTGGCGAACACGCGGCTAGAGCCGCATGCAGCTCCCGGCCAAAATGAATTTCGGCTCTTTGCCTCTTATCATTATTTTGTATACTGTGGCTCTTTGCCAAGTTTGGATTTTGTTATGCTGCTTCTGAGGAGGGAC